>LPNX010749503.1:192150-222408 GCA_001517045.1 Pseudotsuga menziesii | reverse complement strand
CTTGAAGGCAGCTTGAACAGCTGAGTTCAATGTCGATAGAAGGCCCGGCGATCTTCAAACGACATGTAAACTGCTAAATTCTCCTTCAGGCTGAGCTGAGGGTATTGGCTGCTTTGGGATCTCTATATATAGATTCATGGAGAGGTACAAAATTGAATTTTAGTAATAAAATTATGCAGATTTTCAGTTTTTTGGTTCATAGAATCACAAGACATTCTATGAATCTGTTTTATACGCAGCATAAAATGACTTGGACAAATGTTCCAATTGCGCGTAAGAAGGTGACATTAAAGAAGAGGACAAAATCAATTTTGGTATTTGAAGTGGAAGTATGCGCTGGTAATTTCATGATGCATCCAGCCATTATAGCCTTTGACATTGATGCAGGATTCAACAAAAACAAACACTCCATAACCTGAACAAAAATGGCTTAATGCTGGAACAAGTTTCAGGAATTTAACGCGTCAAGAATAAAACAGACATAGTAAAGCCAGAAACCTTACCGAATACACTACAACCATGTAAGGAAATTGATTGCCAAGCTCAGCATTCTCTCAAACTGAAAATGCACGAAAAAATCAGCTCACCCACCAGGTCTCGATTAATATATACCAGTGACGGGTAAAGGCAGTGACCACGACATACTCCACTTGCTATCGTCGGTGGTCCATGCGGTCTGCCATCTGTTGTGAAGATCCACCAGTCGTCCATGGGGTCTGCCACCTGTTGTGAAGATCCCCGATCAGCGATTTAGAACAAATAAATTATTATGTAACGGCTAAAGGCAGTGACCACCGCATACTCCATTGGCTATCGCTGGTCCTCCATGCGGTCTGCCACCTGTTGTCAAGATCGTTGATCAGCCTTTTAGAATAGATAAATTATTATGTAGATACAATTTCTCAATTCCAATCCCCCGTTCTCTCAGAACCGAACCCACCGGAATTGCCAGAACCCCTTGCCCTCTTCTGCCCATTAGACGAATCTGAGGTTCTCTTGCGAGTTCTAGTATGGCGAGCAATGCACTCAGCACCATTAATTCTTTTTTCAGAGGGAGAATTCACAGCAATTGAATTAGAATGGCACTCACCTGGAATTGTAGCAGGCTTTGGAGCAATTGGCCTGTATCTGGACATGATCGGGTCTGTTTTTTAACCTTGCCAAGCAGGTTCTTCCCAAATTCAGCCCACCCATCATGGTAATCACCTTGCTTCAACCCACAAACACAACTGCATGCAATAACCTGATTACATACACAGAGCCACAGAATGGTAAATTCACAACCCATAGTGATATATCCACATAGAACACACTACACAGAAATGGATTATTTACATACAAGATACATGATTTTACAGCCCACCCATCAGGGCCACCACCCTGCTTCAATTCAAAAACCTAGCTGCATGCAAAAATCTAGTGGCGTATATACAGCGACAGGATGTATTCAGAATTCAGAATGATATATATAGATCACACAAGATATACATGAGAATATTCGAATTAATTCACTACAATATGAAATACTCTTACACAATTATATCCACAAATTAACACTACAATATCAAAAACTGTTACGCAATTATATGCAGAAATTAACACTACAATATCATGAACTCTGGAAATCTGCATAAACTTACTAGCAAAACAACTAAAGCAATAGAAAACCTCATCTTGCATGCCATGCACCACTTATCAGTTTGATGAAAATGAAAGCAAATCCTACAAACCCAGTTCAAACATTTTCACATATTAATGAAACCATCGACTAGGAGCAACCCATAGATGGAGATGCAATCATGTTAACCAGTAATAATTCCGATCAAATGGATAACGCAACTAAAAATATTGGAAGAGAAATAGCTACGAGATACTTACAAATTAATACTATCAGCGTGAGCTTAGACTCATTGATCACATATGCTTATGGCTACCAGTAACAAGATTGAAACCTAAATAGCCATGAAAAATCGCTGTAGTAAGATTTGGGTATAAAACGAGTTGAGATTGATGCAGCATTCAACAAAAACAAACACTCCATGGCCTGGACAAAAATGGCGGTAATGTTGGAACAAATTTTAGGAATTTAACGCATCAAGAAGAAAACAGACATAGTGGAGTCAGAAACCTTACCGAATACACTACAATCCTGTAAGGAAATTGATCACCAATCTCAACATTCTCTCCAACTGAAAATGCAAGAAAATATCAGCTCGGCAACCAAGCCTCTCGATTGATATACTAGTGATGGGTAAAGGCAGTGACCACGGCATACTCCGCTTGCTATCACCGGTTGTCCATGTGTGAAGATCCCTGATCCGCGTTTTAGAACAAACAAATTATTGTGTAGATGATTTTTGCTTTCGCTGGTCATCCATGCAGTTTGCCACCTGTTGTGAATATTATGTAGATGATTTTTGCTCTCTCCCGTTGTCCATGCAGTTTGCCACCTGTTGTGAAGATCCCTGATCAGCGTTTTAAAACAAATAGTTATTATGTAGATGATTTGCATAGATCTAAAATGTACTTAATGTGGTAGTCATGATTGTTTCACACTTAAGCATAAATATTCCTAACTCGAGAAAGAGTTATTTAATACTTTAATTTTTCTTAAAGATACTGTTCTAAGCTTAAGCTTAGGCTGAGCTAGCTAAACTTCACTTAGTTCCACTTATTACATCCCTCCACCATATTATATTGTATTTTTACCATCAATTTTCGTTCTAGCCTCATACCTCAATCACAAGAATTACAATGTGAACAACAAATAAATCTAAATTATTAAAAATAACTAAATTTCAACCTAAGCTACCAAAAATGAAATATTTTAATTGTTGCATAATCACTCCCTTGCCCTTTAGATCAAGGAAGCATTCGAATGTGTTTTCATAATAAAACGTGTTCTTTTTCGAATCATGGAACTAATTAGAGATAGTCCCTTTGAAGGAGACAAAGTGTACTTGAATGCCCACTATGTCGTCTCATTTTATGTGCATCTGTTGGTGCTTTTCTGAACCAGGAGACAGCGGCCTAATAATGGATCAAGTGGAGAAGTACACATTTTCATTAATGATTATTATTATTATACAAGTAATGTAGGTACGCATTAAAATATTAGTTAACTTAATTATAATATAAGTAATATTGTTAGCTAAAGTAGGAGGCTAGTAATACAAGTAATGTAGATACAAGTAATTGTAATATAAGTATTTTAATGTAATTATAATATAAGTAGTGTTGTTAGCTATACTAGGAGGGTAGTAATAATATAATGATTTTAATTGTGAAGCTAATTTTGATTATTTTAGTTTTTAGTGACAATATCAAGGTTATAAATAATTTGAAAATATAAATATTAAACATAAGATTATATAACAATGATAATATGAAACTTTAATTATAATGTTGGAAACAATATGTTGATATAATTTTTTTGAAAAAAAAATCGCAATTTTATTGATAAATTAAAAAATTGCATTCAAAATGTTTTAAAATCATTTTAGTAGTTTGACAAGAAAGTCAGATATACCGGTATATATTTCTACCCAAAAAAATATTAATATATTTTGTTATGGTATTATCCTCCACATATGTACAACTTATCTTCAAAAAAAGGTGATTACCAAATTTGTTTAACTTCTCCAAAAATTCTATTTATGATCTTCAACAAAAGATAAATACAAGATAAATAAGAAACTAAGGGATTTGCATCAAGCAAGACATTACACTAGTAATCCGAGGGTGGAATGTAATCTTACTACTCCATTATGTTCCTCCTAAACCTACCATTAACCTAGAGCCATTGCTAGCCCTTGTTTGGAAAGTTCATCCACTTGCAAAATTTTTTCTCTAAATATATACTAGAAAGTAATGTAGAGAAAAAGGGCTTTCAAGTTTCAACGTTGCTCATAAACAAACCTCAAGGGGTATTTTTCATAAGCATGCCTATCTTTCATCCATTTCATGACTAGTAGAGAATCACCAAATACCTCTACCGTTCAAGCACATTTGTCCCAAGCTAATTTAAGTGCGAATTTTAGTGCCATCATCTCTACTAGATTGTTAGATCCACTGCTAATTCTTGTTTTAAATTTGAACCGGTTTTGATTAGATAATTGTACAATGCCTCCAACTCCTCCCATGGAAGGGTTTCCTTGTGCCACATCATCAAAGTGTAGTCAAGCCTCATATTTATCAATCATTTCTTCCACAATCACTCAGGGATATTTTGTTGATTTACGTTGATTGAAACTTGTTAAGATCTTTCGAGACTGTATCACATAGAAATCTTCTTCTATTAAAAAATAATTTGGTTTCTCAAAATCTAGATACCCTAAATAATTGAAAGAGTCTAAATATGTTTTGTAGCCAGATTATTGACCCATTATTTAAGAAACACTTCCACTGAATCACCACTCCAAAGTTCCAAACTTAGACAATGTAAGAACAAAATATTAAAAAAAATAATCAAAAAAATAATCAACATTTCGTTCAACAACTTTGCATAAGGAACACCATCCTAAAACTCATTCCTCTTTTGAATATATCCCATATAACAACTTTAAATTTTGAAGCATAAGCAACATAAATATCTTGTTTTTCAATGAAAAAAATACTATATATAGTATATATAAAATAAAAGTGCTCTTCTCTTTAAAGTAAAATAAAGTGCTCTTCTCTATATACTATATATACTAATACTATATATACTATATACTATATACTATATACTATATACTATATATAGTATATATAAAATAAAAGTGCTCTTCTCTTTAAAGTAACCTTATATAGTCATCTCTTATAAAAGTATATTCCTCAAATAGGTGTAAGTATTGCTATAGGTTAAAAGGGCTTTGTAAAACTTTGAAGAATAAAATAAAATAATAAATATAATATTATTACATTGATAGGTATCACTTTTCATTTAATATTATTACATTGATATGTATCACTTTCGTTTGATTTTATATGTTTTTTAATTTTTAAATATTTTTCACACTTTGGACATTGGTGGACAATACTTAAGTCTAATTCAAATAAATTCAATCTCATGACTTATTTACTTGTTACAACATCAACATAATGATAATAATAAATAAAATTTATTTAAAAATATTATAATAACATAATATATTAACTTATTTAAAATTATTATAAAACATTAGTGTATGTTATCTTAATATAATAATTTAAAGAATATATTTATATTTATATTGAAAATTATTTATTAAATTCTCTTAAAATTTAAAAAGAATTAAAAAGTCTTTAATTACATATATCTATTATATATATAGTAAGATTATATAATATTTGAGGTTGTGAAGAATATAACAACATTATTTCCAATCAATGTTAAAAAGTTCAATAGATTTTATTTACAACTAAGTTAATATTATGTAGATGATTTGCTTTGCTTTTTAATTTGCTTTATATTATATTTCGTTCACCATAATTTTATTTTTTTATGAAGTATACGTAAACTAATAAATGTATAATAAAAATAAAAATAACTAAAAGTATTTATAAAAGTATTTCTGTTTAAAAAATAATTGTAATTATTCATATTTTTAATTACATGTTACAAAAGATAACATTTTTTAATGCATAAATGTTTTAATTGATAAATACAATTGTGTTTTTATTGATATTTTGATTCACAACATTTTATTATAAATATTTGTATATAGTTAACTTATAATAATAATAGCTAAAATTATTTAATAAAATATTTATAAAAGTATTTCTATTTTATTGTAATTATTCACGTTTTTAATTACATATGGCAAAAGATACATTTTGTATGCATAAATGTTTTAATTAAATGTATTTTATTTTATTTATCAATTCTTTATATATATTACATAGTTGTTTGATATTAAATTTAATATACTCAATTAGTTGTTTATTTATGTGATTAAAGGGTTAATTTCAAAAAATATTAAAACTTAAAAAAAAATTCCCTTAGTTTATTTTTTATTTTCACTAAAAATCATATTTTTCTTATTATTGTTTTAATTTTATATAATCAAATATCTTTTCTTTTCCAATGTCTATAACATTATTTTTATAAATGCTTGTAAATATTTCTTTTCATTATTAATTTTTATTAGATTAACATATATTTATATACAACAATGCCACACATTCTATGTTTTTAAAATATCTTCTTGAAAGTTTCATTGTAATAGTTGGTGCTTACATTGGAATTCAGATTTTTCAAAATCTCCAATTGTTGTTACATTTTTAATATCTATATTGTTAAGTATTTATTAGGCATTCAACATTGTTAATGTTATTCAATATCCATTTCTTATGTAATATTTATTAAACTATTTTGAAGAGCCAAGTACTAGGCATCTATGTTGCTTATCTCAGCTATTAGTAGTGACAAAAGCTCTCCTATTCACAAAGACAAGTAAACTCATTTTGGATCTTTAATTTCAAGGACTTACTTAATAACTAATTAATTCATATACACATAGAAATATAAACAGTGACAGTTACAAGAAGTAACAAGTAATGCAACAACCTATAAACAACAAGTAATCTCACATAGACATATAAGTAGCATGGCAACAAGTAATACATTGTTGCAAGTTTGAATGTTTCATAATTTCATCAACTTTTAGCTTTAAACTATATACAATATTACAATAAAATATTTCTAAGAGGCAGGTATAAGCAGCCTTGCTGCTATTTCACTTGTTTTATAATAAAAAAAAGTAAGAAAAGTAAAAAAGAAAATGATATTATCATTTGAAAATATTTAATTTATAGTAGATATATAAATATAAAATATTTCCAAAATTTATTGTAAAATATATTTATATAAATTTTTTTAGATAAATAACATAATGTAAAAGTTTTTAAGTGGATTTAAATCAATACAAATTCATTTTGTAATCTTAATAATGATTAATTTTTCTTATAGCAAATAAATGATTATACTTTTATATGTTACATATATTAAGTTCATATTATCACATTTTTTACTAGAGTTATAAAAAAATAGTAAATATTAATATTAAATTAAAATATATATTTTTTTATAATTAATATTATTTGTTTTAACTTTTTTTAATATAATATTCAAAACAATATACTATAGTGAATAAAGTTAAACCAGTTGAAATTCTAACAATATTCAACTAAAAAATATATTATTTATAAAGATAAAATTAAATAATCAAATTATAACATTATTTTTATATTTAAAATATTAAACTTAAATTAATTATTTTTTTTTAAATATTTATCAAATTATAACATTGTTTTATATTTAAAATCTTAAATATAAGATAAAATTAAATAATCAAATTATAACATTATTCAACTAAAAATTATATTATTTATAAAGATAAAATTAAATAATCAAATTATAACATTATTTTTATATTTAAAATGTTAAACTTAAATTAATTATATTTTTTTAAATATTTATTAAATTATAACATTGTTTTTATATTTAAAATGTTAAACTTAAATTAATTATATTTTTTAAATATTTATTTTTTTATTTCATTGTATATATAATGAAATACAAGATTTTATTTATATAATTATTTAACTTTTTTTAATACTAGAAAAAATATTATATTTAAATAAAAGTATAACAAAATATTTCACACATACATTTTAAAAACAAAACCACTTTTATAAATCCTTCATTGAAAACAAACCACTTTTCTAAACCCTTCATTGATAGACACTAGGAATAATGATTTTTATAGTCATCTCAGAGAAAAAAAACAAAAGAGATCATGTCTATAATCAACACTAAATAAAACAAATTTCATCACATTTTAAAATTTAGGAATGGATCCTTTGTCAATAGCATAGTTGATGCACCCAACTCTTCAAAATGCATTGAACCTTGAGTCAAAACCAATGCTTGCTTTGAAAGCAAATCTTCTTACCCTTTGAATTCTCTATATAAACTTGTTGAAAATCAATAACCGCAAAATATGCGTGGAGACTTCTAATTATTTCCTTCCAACCATCAAGAGAATTCATCTAAAGTTGACATTCTTGGACAACCCAATTTATAATGACCTTGGAATCAGAAGCAACCTACAAATGAAACAAATTCTTAGCTTGAGCAAAGAATAAAAGGATCCACAGAGCAAGTGATTCACCAAGAGTATCGGGTACCCCCGCCACAAGTCATTTTGAGCTTAAAAATATGAGAGTTGTTCAATTTTAGATAGGCACCCACTCCACATTTTGTGCCATTTTCCTACTAAGCACCATCAAAAAAATCCCCATAAGCTCCAACACCATTAATACAAACTCTCCTAGCATTCTTCTAAATGTCCTCAAAGATCATACCATTCTATGCTTCCACATTTCCCAACAAATGAAACAAGAAAGATCTTTCCAAACATTTGCCCCTATTATCTAGTTTTAAAAAGTGATTTTTAAAAAGACTAGCTTGGCATTATCTTTAATTCTTTCTTTATTTCCTACCATATTTGCTATGTAAATTGACAATGAATCAACAAATGATCAACACTCTTTGCTTCTCTGTTACTCCGAACACAAACGTAATTCTGACCTTGACCCCCCTCTTTAGTAAGTTATCCCATGTTAGTATCTTATTCTTTGATGCTAACCAACAAAATAGTTTGATTTTTAGTGGAACATGACATTTCTAGAGTGAGTTATACTACCAATTATGCTCAATTTCTAACAAAGAATATAAAATTGATTCATAAGGAAGTTGAGCATTTAGGCTCACCATTCTTCATATTCCATGACCATGCAATAAAATACTCTTGTTCTAGTAATTGAATACCACCTCGATGAAGTCCAAAGATGTAATTGTTCCATTCTTCTTCCAAAGCTTTCTGTAGTCCCAACTCATTTGCTCATTTCCATCTCTGCCAACCCCCACTACCAGCTTCCATTACTCCCACTTGTACTATGAACTAAATACCTTTGTATCGAAATTAATGAACAAGATGTGAGGATAGTTTGTAAGATACAAGAACGCAAGACTAGATCTTCCCCCACTCTAATATAGTTTCCATTCCCTATTTTCTAGGCCAACCAGTCCCATATTATATGGTAAGAATTAAGCATATAGTTCCAAGAATATGAAGCCCCTTTTGTACTCTTATTGTTCAATCTAATCTAGTCCATAACCGGCCTTTTCTTCAAATATTAGCTTTAATAACCATACTCCACAAACCCACCGAGATTAGGCTCGTCCAAAGGCTTTCTGCATCTAGTGCTCGGCCAAAGTAGAAGATATTTTTAATATCCTGTCCACAAGGTTTCTTTGGTTTGGATAGCCTCTTCCAATTTATTCAATGTATTCTTTCTTTTTGTTTATTACCAATCTAGAGAAAGTTGAAAACTCTTTCCGTAATCTTATCCATAATAGATATTGAGATCTTGGCCAATGATAACTAAGTAAACCAAAATATTCTCAAGAATTGCCTTCACTGGAATATATCTACCACTCAAAGTAAGCCATTTATAACACCAATTCCCTGTTCGTTTTTCCACTCTCTTTAGTATCCATAACCAATCCTCAACCAAGTAGTTATTAGGCTTCAAATAATAACCCATATATTTCATTCATGAACCCAAAGAAGTTGTCTGATATGGAAATAAGTAGCAAATTTCATATTTGACTTATTCTTCAATTCCATTATCAAGAACACAAGATTTTGTTTCATCGGTTTCCATGTATGTAGCATCACAAGAGCTATCCATAATTTCCTTATATACTTGTCATTCACCTAAGGAGCCACTGCAAAATAGGAGCACATCAACTACAAATATTAGATGTGTAATTTTAATATAATGGATATTTGAATTCCTTCTAATCTTTTTTCCCTCTTTTATTTCTCAATAAATCTGCTGAAACCTTCAACAATTAATAGGAAAAAATATGTAACAAAAAACACCCTTGTTTGAGACCTATGGAACTCTAAAAAAACTTTGTTGAAGCAACATTCACCAAAACTACAAAATTTACAAAGATAACACTCCCCATAATATAATTTGTTGCATCCAAGCTTATGCCAATTTGAAAAATTACAAATATAAAAAAAAATCCTACAATACCGAATCATAAGCCTTAACAAGCTCAAGTTTTAACACCAATGCCTTGATTTTTGGGGCAATAATGTGAACACCTATATTATCCAATATCAAGCGATTACCCTCCAAAACAAACTATCATGTTATTATCCAAACAAAACAAAAAAACCTAAATTCATAACATCATCTTAATTCATAGCATCATTTTCTGATTATAGAAAAACAAATTCTTAATATCATGTGAATTAAATGACTTTATACACTAATTACATAGTGATTTTTATCTAAATTCATTGAAAAAAAAAATAGAATTAAAGCTTTTTAAAATGAATGCTATGAAGATTCTAAGCAAAATATAATGATTTAATATAATGATTTAACTTTTATGAAATAAGAAACTATTTATTTAAAGAAAAGTAAAAATAAAATATGATATTAAAATTATAACTATTTGTGTATTATAAATCAATATATTCTAAATCAATTTAACTTGAATAGCTTAATATAATGATTTGACTTTATATATCTATAACATGTTATTAGAAACAATAAATTATTTAAAGAAAATTATATATCATTTTTTAATTATTAATAATAATTATTAGTAAAATATTATAACTTACATAATTTTTAAAATAATAATTTTATTATTATATTAAGAGTTTGTTTAGAAAATTAAAAATAAAATTATTATTGAAATTGAAATGATAATAACCTTGCTCAAAGGGGTTGGATCTATTGGTAAGGAGTTTTTTTTATTAGTGGGTGAGGTTCAATTCTAATGAGGGGCGTACTTGGTGCATGGGGCACCCTGAGGTAGTGGTCGAACGTGTGGTTCCACCCAGAGAGATTGCATTAAATAATATTGTGACCCGTGGACACATAAGTGGACCAATGCCCACCCCCATGTCCTCCTACCATTTTAAAAGTCAAATCCTACTAGCTCAATGAGTTAAAGTGTGGGTTTCATTTGCAAGGCGACTCGAGTTCAATACCTTTAGGGGTGACTTAGTTGGTAGGAGACACCAAAAAATCCATCCATTTTAAGGGTAGGTGTGGCCGATGTCAGGTATGATCCCTGGATTATTTTGATGGCTTACACACTCGAGGGTTGCATTTTCTTAGCCAATAATTGATAATAGTGTTGTTTAATATTTACTTATTAGGGTGTGTAATACCTCTTGTTACATTTTGTTGTTTTATTTTTATTTACATATAATGGAACACGTGAGTTAATTTTTATATAAATATAATTCTGAAATTGAGAGTTTTAATAGCTATATAGTTAATTGACAGAAACTTGGGTTTAAAATAGTTACCAAATCCTCAACATTCTTTACAAAGACAAGTAGCCATTACAAAGGAGAGTTAGTTATTTGTTATAAAAGTCCTAAGCAAAGAGAAGAGAGCATATGATAGGGATGCTAAGAGAAAAAGAGAAATAGAAAAATGAGAGTTGCCAGAGATCAAAAGGGTGAAGGATCTATTTAATGTATCCATGAGATAGCACAGAGTTGCCAGAGAACATATCTGAGATGTTAGGCTCTGTACTAGAACCGTCAGTGAGCATAAGAGAATGCTAGGTTTTGGAGTAAACAACTCTCTCTAGTTACTGGTGGCAACTTGAAGCTGTAGGAAACAAAAGTTTAAACCTAAGAGTCTGGGCAAGGGGTGGAACAGTACAAGCTGTAATGCTTCGAAATTCCTGTGGCTGGGTGGTGTATAGCTGTTAACGCTTCAATTTTTGGATTATGCAGACATGTTTCGTGAAAACTAAGTTCTTTATTATTGTAGTTACTGTGTGCAATATTTCTATATTAGCATATTACGCAATGACAAATTGTAGAAATGAAATGACATTAAATGGTTTATATTATTGTTATTATGATTCTTTCATGCATATGTATGCATTTCCTTTGAATGTATCTTAACAAAGTATGAATGTAGAGCATTCAACAAATCAAATAGAACGAATATAAAGCAAACCCTTTTCATTTTTTATATATATTTCTCTTTATAACTTTTAAACAATAAACCCCAGAATTGAGAATAGTAATGGGAAAACCCTAAACTACAGGCAGTTGTTCAAACTAAGTAATCGTTTTAATAAACTCATCATTGAATCAAGAACTATGTTAAACAGTGAACCCTAAATTGAGAATAGTACTCGGAAAACCCTAGATTACAGACAATTGTTCAAACTAAGTAAATGTTTTAATAAACTCGTCATTGAATCAACCCTTAAAAAACAGAGTTATCAATTTAAATAGAGATATCAATTATACAACATAACAACTTTTAACTTATTAAACCATTGCGAGAGTCCATGGTTCCCACATGGGTATAGTCTATTAAAATATACATAACCAGTTCTGCAAAATACCCAAATATTGCATTACAAACTATAAATTACAGAGCACAGTGTTTCCCACAAAATAGAACCATAAACAATTAACAAACTAAGCCATATGGTTGTTGAAATGTAAACCTCAGCTATCGAGAACTTAACGACGATGGTCTACATAGCCAACGATAGCATAACCATTTATTTTTCATAAACAGTCGTAATATTAAACCATGAAATTATTCTTCAAATGGTAGATTTAGGATGGAGTCGAAAACTTAATCAAGGACTTACCAGTCACAAGGTTAACCCAAGAATGGGTCGAGGACAGGCTCTCCTCTTTTCCAACCTACAGCCGGAATGCAAAACGTATATCCAAAATGCCTAATATCATTTACCAATATTTGAATTCTTATGTTATGGAGATAAGGTTGGTAAACTTTAGTCCCCAATGCTAGGATGAACGCTTGAGGTGAGATAGACATAAACGCTAAACTTTAGTCCCCAATGCTAGGACGAACGCTTGAGGTAAGATAGACATAAACGCTGGTACATAAGTGTTAGCTGCTAAGCTAAGCAAGTCTATGTTTAACTTTTCTAATCTTTCCCAATCTTTGGTGAAGAGTTGCTCAAACTTGAACATAGAAAACTAGTAAATTGTGAAACTTAAATAGTTGGGGGTTAAATTTAATCAACTATGGGCATTAGAGGAAATTTCAACTCAAAATGGGCCTCCTAAAGAAAATAATAAAAAATAGTCGAAATAATAAAATAATATTTATTAATTTTGGAGGAAGAAAAGAAAAAAACTATTTTTTTGTTCGTATTTTCGACATATCTCCCTGTGTTTTTACTCAAATTTCGATCGAGAGAGCTCGTTGGACGCAAAATTAAAAGTGTTAGCTGCTAAGCTAAGCAAGTCTATGTTTAACTTTTCGAATCTTTCCCAATCTTTGGTGGAGAGTTGCCCAAACTTGAACATAGAAAACTAGTAAAATGTGAAACTTAAATAGTTGGGGGTTAAATTTAATCAACTATGGGCATTAGAGGAAATTTCAACTCAAAATGGGCCTCCTAAAAAAAATAATAAAATAATAGTCGAAATAATAAAATAATATTTATTAATTTTGGAGGAAGAAAAGAAAAAAACTATTTTTTTGTTCATATTTTCGACATATCTCCCTGTGTTTTTACTCAAATTTCGATCGAGAGAGTTCGTTGCATGCAGAATTAAATTCTGCATCCAACGAGTACCCGCATTGCATACTTTTGACGGACTTTGCTATCCAAAAAACAAGAAATACCTGAAAAAACGTAATGATGACATCATTATCACATTTTTTCAGATATTTCTTGTTTTTGGGGTCGTGTGGTACGTCAAAAGTATGCAGAGTGGGTACTTGTTGGATGCATAATTTAATTTTGCTTTTAGAGAACTCTCCCGCTCGAAATTTGAGTAAAAACACACGGAGATATGTCTAAAATATGAAAAAAAAATAGTTTTTTTTATGATACATTTCACCAAATTTATATTAAAAAATTGTTTAAGACCTATACGGTATTTAAAATTCAAAACAATTTCATTCGCTAACATATGATGACATGGAATTTGAATTAGGGTTGAAAGGCCCATTTTGAATTGAAATTTAACTTCTAACCAAAAATAATTGTTCTTATTTACTTTTTATTTACTTTGTTTAATTTAAGTTGTTAAAATTATTAAAATTTATTAATGTAAATTTTGATTTATTAAATTTAATAAAAGATAATAAAAAATCATTTGATTTTTAAAATTTTATTTGTTCATTTAAATTTATATTTGACCATTTATTTATTTAAAATGATATTTAAAAATATAAAAAAAAATCTAAACATACTTTATTTCTGTGTGACAGGCTATCAACTTTTATCCACAACTTGACTTGACTTTGCATTTGAAGTTGATTTGATAGAAAGAACCTTTGAGACACTTCCATTTGTGTGATATGATCATGAAAATAATAATTTCATGTTATTCTTATATAGATGTTTTTAAAAATTAATAAAATGCAAAAAAATCCGTTTAAATGCTTGTAGTTGATTTTAAATGCTTGTAGCACCAACCCACAGTTCTCCCATGGGCGGTGTGTCATCAGAGTTTCACCACAGAAGGCACAACGACTCCCCTCGATAGCTCACGTGTCTCCCTTCATTTGCTAACATGTATTCTAAGCGTCTCAATGGACGATTCATAGCAGGTGTTACTGTGGCCACTTTGGCTATCTGCCGTATTAGAAAATGCACTATTCCTTTATTAGAAAATATACAAAGTGTAAATTGGATATCATATATAATTCACACAAACCGAAGTGTCTCAAAGGATCTTTCGCTATCAAATCAGATTCCATTAAGATTATGGAAAATCAAAGAAGCTTGGAAGTCTATTCCCCATAATCTTAATCTTAATCTTAATTCTCGTTGATCGGTATATTAATCCTTCTTTGGCAGGTAGGTCGGCCATATGAATTCATGTGGTTGACCGTTCTCTAGGTTTTTTTAGCTAAGCTATCTCCAAATGATGGTCTCAACTATGTGTTGTACAGGATAATTCACCTAATAACCTAGGTCTGGGGGGTTACCAACATACTCATTACTTGCAGACAGTTTGACTCTAAAAGCACAGAATAGGAAATAGGAAAGTAGAAGGATTTACTTGTATTATACGAAGGTTGATCTTTGCTATCTTCTCCCTCTCTGATCCACTCCCAAAGTCTCCAGGATAGTTCCTCCTTCACCTGTTAATAAACACTCTTCCAGATACAAGATGATTCATATATATAGATGCAGGTTAGGCAAATCATATATCATATTGAAATGTAAACATTTACCAATCTACAAGATATGAAACACATATGGAAGAAGTAATATCTTTATTAACAATAATAGAAAAGAGTTTAGGTTACAACCCAATGTCTGGACAAGGACTCCTCTGTCACCAAAGGACTCTGAGTTTCTCTGCTCCAAAGATTTCTGTAGAAAATCCACCAGCATAACTTTGCTCTCCAAGTATGACTATCCAACCCCTTCCCCAAGGCCTCTATTTATATGGATGAAATGAGGCAGTTCTCGAAGGTAGGGAGGTTGTGGCAGTTAAGAAGATTAAGTTAAATGAGTAAACTAATCTTCCATTAGCGCGAGGTTTTATGTTTTAATGTTGAGGAAACCATTCGCGGGTCTGTAGTAGAGCAACCCACGAATGATTCACGACTCTATAGAAGAGCAACCCGTGAATACAAGGATTCGCGACTTGCTGTATAGGAGACTCGCGGATGATGCGCGAGTTGTCAATATAGAGAGTCGCGAATATAACTCAACATGGCAAAATGGAAAAGTAATCAGTTGGATGTATAGGGAATGTACTTCATCATAAGCCAAGGTATAGTGAATATGGGCAACCTCAATCCATAAGTGTCCTTTTATGTGCTGACATGAGGGATATCAGCACTCGGACGGAGAGGTGCCATTCAGGTGTATAACATTATGGGACTTTAAGAAGTTTTATTAACATAATATTATTTCTTATAAAACAAATGGTAATAGAAGTTATTGTTATCGTAGGTTAGAGCATTTTTCACGGAAACTATTACAAAATATATGTCTTTTGGTTATTTTGTTGGTATTTGATTTCTTTCTTCATTGTGATTGGTCGGTAAGAGGATGTTGTAGGCCTCACGTTTTGTTGCTTTGTGGGGATGGCTTGTAGCTATGTGAGGGGAGGGGAGAAATGGCTTTTTATTCATATTCACTACATTGACTAGGTTTGTGGCATTAACTTGGTAGTAATTGGGTTGACTAGGTTTGTGACATTAACTTGGTGGCAAGTGGACTTAATATGGAAGTTTTTTTTGTTTTGTTTCTTGTTTATAGTTTGAGCATTTATTACGATGTAATGTATTAATTTCATGGTAGGAAGGGCTAAATCATGAGTTTTTTGTTTTTATTCTTTGTTTTTATGTTGAAGAGTTTGGACAACTGTTTTGTCTAGTTTTGTTCTTTATGTTCATGTGTTTTTCTCTATATGTCGATCGGGTGGTAGGGTGTTATTGTGGACATACTTTTATTCATCATACTTTTATTTATTGTGACTTTGTTTTTTCTTTTTGTTGGCATTGTGGCATCACATAGCTTTGAATATTTTATTGTGGGCACATTTGTGAGTAAGGGAAGTTAGGGTGACGCCGACTCAATACTATGGTGGTCAACAAGATAGGTAAACTTGTGGGAGACATATTTTCTGTATTCAAAACCGCATTGGGGTGGTTTTTACACCATTGGAAACCTTTCGATGTGTAGGACATCATCAAGAGGCCGAGAGCTTAACTTGCAAACCTTTGACCCAAAAAATGGTCATTTAAGGTCTCATATAGGCTCATGGATATTTTGAACCCTAAATCACCAAAATATGACCTGCCCACAAAATGGGCCTTACAAGCCAATAACTCTAGCTTTTTACATTCTAGAAATACCAAAAATATGGTAAATTATATATATTCCAATGATGATGGTTAACGTCTATCGTGGATCAAATGTGTTGAAGTTGCGGTTCATGTGCCAGTTTTTTAAACATGGAGATACGTGAGATCCGTCAAAACTTGTTATGGAAAGTTCAAAATCTTACATAAAGAAGTAATGCATTACAATACAAATGAGAATAACATAAAAACACACACGAAAAATGCATTTTAGTATAGAGGACCATTGGGTTTTACATCTAACCAAATTTGAGTGAAGAATAACCATATAGTTTATAACTTATAACAAACTAGAAAATAACCTTATTATTGACATTGGAGTTGTACTCTTTGATATACATGATGCATTTAATTAATTGATATTTATATTTTTAATAAAAATAATCATATGTAGTTTGGGTGGTTGGGAGGAATGAATATTATCCTTCCCACCCAGGTTCAATTTTTATAAGTGACATGTATGCTCTTGTTGAGTCATTATGAATTTTATATATAGATGGTTAAAACATTATATTTGTGTATGAAAATTTTAAATACAAACCAAGGTGATAGAGAAGAAAGTTGTTTAATGAAATTTTAATCTTTTATTTTTCAATTTCAAATTTTAATTGCAAAAGTGAGTTGTCTTATATTTATAAAAAAAGTGATCCAAACAGTAGAACGTTAAAAATACCATGGAGAGTAGATGTGACGGGCAAGGCCCATTTCATAATTTGTGTAGATGAGTAATGGTTTGACATTATTATGCTTCAAAGTCGACGGTCTAATAAGGCAAGGTGTGGGTTTAGAATTGACGTGCGTCGCTTTTCCAATATGATACGAATTGGATTCTACGGTATCGTCCTCTCTACGGTATTGGATTCTACCGTATCATCCTCTCTAGTCCTCCACAACTTTTCGGCGAGCGGTGACCTTCAACGATAACCTTTATTTGAAGGATTGAAAGCGCTTCCACCGTCTCACTTCTTTATTTTAAACAGAAAAATATCACATTTAAGAAATCCTCTATCTCACTTTGACTGTTGAATTTTCAAACATGTCACCAATTGAATTCCTGGTATGGTCCTCCTAGTAGGATAAAATTTTCCAAAATATTAATATTTCGTGAAGTTCAAGATTGGAAATCTGACATAAACCATACACTGAGCCATCGTCCTCTTTTCAGCCATTTTACGTGAAAAGTGACCTTGATTGGGAGGAAGCCCAAATTGTTTTATTTTCTACTTTGACAGGTTCAAGATTCACAAGACAAATTGAGTTGTGAAAGCTCCTCCGCTGCTACTTTTCCAATTTGGAAATTACGAAAGGCCTCCTCGTGAACTTGACTTGTGAAAAGCTCTTCTGCTACATTCTAAGTGAAGCTATTGAAGGAAAAGTCCTCCTCCTAAACGCATGATTCAATTTACCCCCACACTACTTTGATGGTGATGGTGGTGTCTCTAGCTAAAGTCCGTCTATAGGACCATCGATGGTCCATCTACGGCAGCAAGCCTACTATTGCGACACATTTGGATTACGGGAAACTTTTAAAAACGTAAACAACGCATTGCTAATTCAATTCATGGTCCATTTAGGGCAACATATTCTACTATTGCAACACATTTGGATTGGTATGAGGGAAACTTTCAAACGCATTGCTAATTCATTTCAAAATCACAAGTGGACAAAGGATTACTATGAGGAGAATCAGATTTGGTGATGAATTTTTAATTTTGACATTTTATTATTTTGATAAATTATGTTAAAAGTATTATATCAAAGATAATTAAGACAATAATAAATTGATAAATAAATAATATTTACCAAAGATTCTCTATTGCTTCATTGAAGACAACATAGTTACTATTATGACACATTTCAATTATGTGAAACTTTAAAAAATGCATTCCTAATTCATTTCAAAATCATAATTTGACAAAGGATTACTAGCTCAATGGTAAGACGTGTGCACACTCTCTCGGTTTGGGGAGAGGTCACGGGTTCGAGCCTTGAGTCCTTTGGGTTAGGCCTTCTGCGAGGATGGCCGGCGGTTTACCACCTCTACCATCCACTAATGTGGGGAAGTATTGCTGGGTTTCCTGTGCATCTTGGGAAAGTTGGGTTATAATTATATGTAAAACCCAATTATAATCTAAACTTACTATTTTAAATATATATCGAAATAGTTGGAGTTGATTCACATTATAAACTTGATGGTTGAGTGAAGAAAGATTAAATAAGAAATATTGAAGAATGAATCAAAGTTTATGAAAAAAAATAAAATTAAAGATTCATATTTATTTTAAGTGTAGAAATTAATGAATCTTTATGTGTGTGTGGGGGGGGTGGTTAATTTGAGAGTAAGATTTGAGTTGGAAATTTTTATTTCCTAATTTTTTTTTG
The DNA here is from genome assembly GCA_001517045.1 of Pseudotsuga menziesii. NCBI lineage: Eukaryota > Viridiplantae > Streptophyta > Pinopsida > Pinales > Pinaceae > Pseudotsuga > Pseudotsuga menziesii. The sequence continues at coordinate 203,118 of LPNX010749503.1, read as the reverse complement.
TATCAAACATCTTAAAATAAAGATACTATCTTATTTACTTCTAATAATATTAATGAAAATGATAATTATTTATAAATCCATATATAAGATATGTAGATAACGAAAACTCATAATACAAACAATCAACTACTAGTATAACTACTCGCACCATTATTGTGAAACATCCAATTTAATATTTCTTAGCTCATGGTTTGATCTTCTACATACTTTGACATCCATTCTATTAGGTTTTGGAAATGTTATCTTATGTCTTAGTTAACCCATAACTCAAAAGCATATATACTTAAAGAAATTGAAGGAGAAAATGGATTTTTTTTAAACTTTAGGGTCCATCTCTACATATTATTTGATCTATATAGAGAAAAGAATATGTACAAGAATTAAAAGGAGATGAAGTAGACTTTTAAGTATGAAAGAAAGGAAGAGAATGTTTTAAGGATTTAATATTATATTTACTTATAGTATTTTAGGCTACTATTTTAGTGTGAAAAATCATACATATATATAGGCAAACATTCAATAAACATATGATGATGATGATGAAGAAGAAGAACAACACCCATTGAGACCAACATTGATCTATCAATTAGAGCTTGTCAATTTGATAAATTTTATCAATTTAACTACATTTATGTAAAAAATATGTGAATTTTTAAAGTAAAAATGACCAATTTGTGTGTTTTTTTTCAAAAGGGTTAAAATATTCGACGGACAAAACTTTACCTCCAAACATGCTACATAAACCATGGACCCATTCATATTTAAGTAAAATATATAAATGAAAAGAAAATATATATCCTAAATGTAACATCCCCAACTCTTTGATACCACAATGTAACATCCCCTCCTGCCTTGGAGGAGAAACGCCACCTCAATTGCTCTGATATACCACAATGTAATGTACCTGACGCTCTGATACTGTTGTGACATACCACGATGTCCATGAACCTGGTGCCCATACACCTGACTGATATGAGAAATAATTTAAAACTTTCCTTTATTATCTCTTTAACACAGTCATGGGTCTTGTAGCATCCTTTAACTTCCATCTTCAGGATTAGAAATCACCGTAATAGCCATTCCGCCCTTGACAGTTGCACTATGTAACTGGAAGGGTCATTTCCGCATTGAAATTGTCCCTTCCGCCTTCAGAGCTCGAGAATCAGAAACATAACTTTTGACGGAAGCGTTCGGCCACTTCCGCCTTCCACCTTCGGAACTCAGAAATCGAAAACATAACTTTTGATGGAAACCTTTATCCACATCGCTTCCTTCCAAATTTCGCCTTTCTGCCCTCCAATGCAGAACTCGAGAATAGGAAAGTTAACAAATGACAGAATCCTTTATCCCCATTTTCGCCTTCTGCATTTTACCTTTCCGCCCTCCAATGCGAAACTCGAGAATTGGAAAGCTGACAAATGACAGAATCCTTTATCCATATTTCCACCTTCTGCATTCTTCCTTTCCGCCCACTAGTGTGGAACCTGGGAAACATAAAACCAACTTTTTACCTTAACCTTTTTCTCATTTTGCGCCTCCTTCCTTTCGCAAGCGGATCTCGAGTGCGAAAAACACACATTATGCCTTTCCTTTGTCCTATCTTCCACCTTCCACCCTTCCACGGGTGGATCCTGGAAATTGGGAAACCCAACATTTTGCTTTGATCTTTTCTCTTTCGCCTCTCTCCTTTTGCCTTCTGTAGGCAGATTCTGGGGTGCAGAAACACTCAAGTCAGATGCATTTTGACTTCTGCAACCAGGCCTTTAGCCTCCATGATCATGAGTAAAATGCATTGAACATACAAGGCACATATAGATGCAAATGCATGAGCATTTAATCAATAGTGAAATATACTAAAAATCATGAGCAAGCATTCATCATATTCGATTCATTCATAAGCAAATACATAGCATAAACAAGAATAACAAAGAATACTTATCTTTGAAGATGAAGTTGTCCCGCAACTATCTATGTCGCTGCAACGTTCCACCCAACCATAGGCTAGTGTGTTCATTAATCTCTCAACACCACTTCTACCCCTGAGTTGGGCATGATTTCCACAAGGAACTAGGGAACAACAAACTCACACACAGTTAGAAAACATCAACACAGTCAAGCCAACCTGCAGTTGGGTTTCTCAGACTGTCCATCCAAGACAATACACAATTGGGTTTCTCAGGATGCATGAAAACAAACCAAAACACTGTTGGGTTTCACAGGCTACACAACCAGGCCAAGAAACAGTTGGGTTTCTCATACTGCACATAGTCAAGCCAACGTTCACATTGAAGGACCATCCAAGCCAACAGATGGGTTTCACAGGCTACATAGCCAAGGCATCTTACTACTGGGTTTCACAGGATACATATCCAAGCCAGCATTCATAGTTGGGTTTATCAGGTTGTCCAGCCAAGGGTCACACATTAAATTCCCTTGGGTGATTAGACCTTTCATCATTAAGAGAAAGGTTGCATTGCATGTGATAGAAAAATTTCTTAAAGAGATGGGATTTCAAATAGACACTGAAATAAATTATAATCCCCATCATATCATCTCAATAAGGAAACAGGTAAACAAGAACAAGCCTTTTGAACACAAATAAATTGAGGGATTAGCTAAGAAGGATGTTGGAGTCATTATCCAACTTACACACTTTATTTGGTCAATTTTGGCTTAATTACCCACTATCCGAAGTTGATTGACTCAATTGGAATCATCATCAACACACCATGACAACATCATGAGCACACTCCTGCCCTCCTTCAATTAGGGAGGCCAACTAATCCTTCTCTTTCAATTAGGGAGGCTAACTAGGCTTCCTCCTTCAATCATGGAGCAATTCTGGGGTGATCTGATTGTCATAAGTGCACCAAATAGCTAACTGATTGTTGTTTCACCTAACAATTAGTTAAGCTGAGTTGTAAAGGCACCTCACTCATGTCATTGTCTATTTTGGGCTGATTTGGGTGAACTGGAGTGAGTTAATGCGCCTCCAACAACTTCTAATGACCAGTATCAGTGCAGTTCACTTCATCGAAGCTGTCTAAAGTTAATGATGCGCTACCACCTACTGATTTCCATGTAGTGAAATGTACTTAAGTTATATTCAGTTAGACTCGGTCATCTATTGCACTCTAATTCAGTTAAGACTCAGTTAGAGTCAATCATGGCTAGATTAGTGGTTAACTAAGTGTGTTCAGTGTGGCTACAGTCAGTTAAGCTACACCCATCCATGCAATTCGAATGACCTCTTGCTAATTCGAATTGTCTTTCCATTCATGCATTTCTGCATGACATTGTATTATTGATTTTCATTCCATTATTGATTATATAGAGCTGCAACCACCTATTGCAGTACCATTATGTCATTTCATGTCTAATTTGTCTTGAATCTCTTGTAAGTTTGTCATTAAGTTTACTCTAAGTCGTTTTGATTAGAAGTGCACACACAAGTCAGTCAATCACTATGCCATTAGTCTATAAAGTCGTTTGAAATACTCAGGTTTGAACAAACAATATTCAAAGGTAGACCAAAATCATACACACCTTATAATATTTGAATCATGCACATACGAGGATCTTTCTTTCAATAGCTTCACTTGGAACTGTCAAGAGGTCCATAATAACACTACTTTTATGGTGATGGTGTCTCTAGCGGAAGTCCATCTATAGAATGGTCAAGAGGTCCATTTAGGGAAACATTGTCTATTATTGCTACATATTTGAATTATGGGAAACTTTCAAAAACACATTGCTTAATTTTTTTTTCCCAACATAGTCTATTATTGTAACACAATTGGATTATGGAAAATCATAAAAGTTGTTGCTAATTCAGTTCAAAACCATAATTGGAAAAATGATTAGTATATATGGAGCAAGGAATTACATTAAGTAATTAATTTCTTATTTTAAAATTTAATCATTTTGATAAATTAAATTAAAAATATTTTATCAAAGATAATTAAGATATTAATGGATAGAAAATAAATAAATAAATCATTTATACCAAAGACTATCTAGTGGTCTATCAAGGGCAAGATAGTCTACTTTTGTGACCCATTTTGATTATGGGAAACTTTCAAAAACACATTGCTGATTCAATTAAAAACCATAATAGACAAATGATTAGTATAGGAAGCAAGAAATTAAATTAAGTGATCAATTTCTAAATTTGAAATTTAATCATCTTGACAAATTAGGTTAAAAGTATTTTATTAAAAATAATTAAGATATTAATAAATTGATAAATAAATAAATAAATTTCATCCACCAATTTTTATTATGGATCCACTATCTCAAACATTATTGCACCCAAGAGGTGCATTCTACAACCCAGTATGGGAGAGCTGTGTAACTCCTTTCGTGCTTATCTTAGAGTTGACACGTGTCCTTTATAAAAAATACTAAAATATTATTAAAAATAACATGTGGGCTTAAATTATTACACCGAAAAGGTGCATTCTACATCCCACGACGGGAGAGATGTGTAACTCCTTCCATGCTCATCCTAGAGTTGACATGTGTCCTTTAGAAAAATAATAAAATATTATTAAAAATAACATGTCGGCTTAAATTAAATTTAAATGATTTAGAATTGCATTTATATAAAACAATATAAATTAGATAAACTAAAACCATAAAGATTGGATTACACATTTCCTCAATATTTCCACTCTAAATTTTTTTTTACACCTTCAGATATTTGATTCCTCTCGGTGCTTGGTAGACACCCTTTTAGATGGATCTATGCTAGTTTATTAACAATTTGAAAACTATAAAGGAAATTTTAAACTCTATGCAAAAACCTATATAGTAGATGCATTGTGCATTTCGAATTGTTACAATAGTTTTCTTAGGAAAGTGGGGTAATAGTTCTATGTAAGAACCAATTATGATTTAAAGTTAGTGTTTCAAATATATATCAAGTTGGAGTTGATTCATATTATAAATTTGATAGTTGAGTCACGAGTTGAGTGGAGAATGATTAAATCAGATATATTGAAGATTATGCCAAAGTTTATGAAATAAAGAGGAGAGTAAAGAATAAGGAAAAGTTTAAGGATCCATATTTATTTTAAAGTGTAGAAATTGATGAATCTTTCTAATCTTAGAATACCAACTATAAAATGTTTAGTGACATATTTTTAAAATGTATTCATATTCCTAAGGATTATATATATATATATATATATAGGGGGGGGGGAGAGAGAGAGAGCACTGCAACAAAAACTGGATTTAGCATCTCTTTTTGCATCCCTTTTTTGTGCCTAGACCATATTTCAGTGTATTTTTCTTCATTTTTTGGACAAAATGGTGCGATTTCATGGGTTGGTGCTATTTTAGGCTTTTGCGTCCTTTTTATAAATTTGGTGCAAATTGCGGCGTAATTTGCACCGGGTTTTGCACCTAGTTATGCACCATGTTTTGCATTAGGTTTTGCGACAGGTTTTGAGCCTAGTTTTGCACCTAATTTTGGGCCTAGTTTGTACATCTACTCTTGTTGTGCCCCCTTTTACGCCCATGGTTTCCTCAACTTTTACACCCTTGTTTTCATCCACTTTTGCATCCTTTTTTACATCCACTTTTGCATCCACTTCTGCTTCTTTTTTTGCATCCCTTCGTGCGCCAAGTTTTGCATCAAATTTTACATCCTGTTTTGAGTCTAGTTTTGCATCTCGTTTTGTTTCAGCCATTTTTGCTTCCACTTTTGCATCCATTTTTTCGTCCACTTTTGCACCCATGTTTTCATCCCTTTTTGCATCCCATTTTGCATCCATGTTTACGTCTTTTTTTCCATCTACTATTGCATCCACGTTTGCGTCCACTTTTTTCGCATCCCAATTCATACCCATTTTTGCGCTTACTTTTACACCCACTTTTGCTTCAACTTTTGCATCCACGTTTGCATCTTTTTTTGCATCCAATTTTACATCAGTTATTGCATCCCTTTTTGCATCCACTTTTGCATCGGGTTTTGCATTGGGTTTTATGACTACTTTTGCATCTAGTTTTTCATCCACTTTCGCATCCAATTTTGTATCCAATTTTACATCCATAGTTGTATCCACTTTTGCGCCACTTTTTTCATCATGTTTTGCTTCCATGATTGCATCATTTTTTCATCCACTTTTGCATCGGGTTTTGCATTGGGTTTTATGACTACTTTTGCATCTAGTTTTGCATCCACTTTCGCATCCAATTTTGTATCCAATTTTACATCCATAGTTGTATCCACTTTTGCGCCACTTTTTTCATCATGTTTTGCTTCCATGATTGCATCATTTTTTCATCCACTTTTGCATCACCTTTTGCATCCATTTTTGGTGCACCCCATTATGCGCCCACTTTTGCGCCTACTTTTGTTGCATCCATGTTTGCATCCTTTTTTGCATCCATGTTTTTATCCACTTTTGCATCCAGTTTTACACCCAGATGTTGAATATGAAAATGAGGATAATGATTATGATATTGAGGATGGTTATGATGATGATGATAATGTTGTTGATAATGAGGAGAACGATGACAATGATGATGATGATGACGATTATGATGATGATGCTGATGATGATGAGGAGGAGGAGGATAATGGCAATGATGACATTGCTGATGATTATGATTGCAATGCAATGAATGGTGATGATGGTGATGATGACAATGACAATGAGGATGAGTACAATCAGAATGATGATGTTGATCATCTTACAAAATAAGTCGTTATTTTTCATGCATAAATCGTGTGTTTCCTCCATGAACCTTTTCCACTAATCACATATTTTGGGTAGATGCTATTTCTTATGCCAAAGGTAACGATGAATAACTGATGAAAATGTCAATAATCATGATGATGATGTCAAGGACAATGGTGATGATGATGACATGGATGATGATTATGCCGATGATGATGACTATTGTGATAATCATGATGACAATGACAAATATGACGATGATGATGATGATCATCATCATTTCCATCATTGTCTTCATTAAAAACATCATCACTTTCATTGTCATCTAGTTCATCATCATCATCATTTAAAGAATATGGGATATGTTTACCATTTAAAGCATGCATAACAAGTGGGATTATTCTAAAACACCCCACCAAAGTACAAAATTCAAACCACAAGGGAAACATAATATTGAAATTGTTCCAATTTTCTTTCTCCCAACAAAACATGCTTCATTTTAGGGAATTATGTTAAAATTCATACATTCATAGTCCATCCATACTATACTTGTAATAAATGTATATATAACACTTAACCGAATTTATAAAATAGGTAAATATTGTATAAACACCCTTATGATATATAAACTTCTTTCACCTTAATAATGGTAAAATATGTAAATATAATAATAACATATAATGAATATAAATATGTTACTATAGTTCATATGTTAAAAGATTTAATATAAATAAATATATATAGTTCATATGTTATGTGATTTAATATAATTAAATATATACACATTTTATTTACTTATACATTATACAAATTAAAATATAGATTAAAACCTATGAATTTTCATAGGGAGGCAAAGCAAAACATGAAGGATTTTTCAAATATAGATCTATGTACAACTACCCATTTCCCAATGGGGCTTCTGCTAAATCAATCTATGGATTTAGGGTTATGAGTATCATTTTGGTCCATCCCCAATTCGGCCATGAGAGGATTTAATTTGATCATGAGAGGATTTAACATTGTTCCAACCATGAGGACTTCTGAGGGCGTCCAGTTGGTACTGTGGGTGTCTTGATTCTCAGGCCAGGACATTCAAAGCCTGGTTTTTGGGGATGGATCAAAGTAAACTAGGAGCTCTACCGTTGTTGATGCCTCTACGGTATCTGTCTTAGATGCTGCTCTCTCATATACTATATAATATATACCTATGCTGGTGGTGCTATTGATGCTAGGTCACCAAAATTTGGATCGCTATCTCACGATTGGATTTTGTATTACTGCAGATTGACATTTATAACTATGTTTTATGAGAGAGATTCACATAGATGGACTGATTAGGATTAGCTAGGATAAGACCTAGCTAGGAGACCTAATATGAGTAGCAATACATCAAACTCTACGAGGGTACATAAATTACGGGGACATGGGGCCAAATCCATACGATCGTTGGATGCTAAGAACGAACCGGGTGAGCCTGCTCTGTTATATGGACTAACGGATCGAGAGCGCAACACTGTGAAGCTTTGGCTTTATAACAAGAGGTTATCGAACCGCCTATTACTCAAGTACTAGTCATGATAATGCTTTCTCATAAATCCTCTGGATGACCTCCCAGCTTCCAGCTTCCACATTTTGTTAAAGAAATCAATTCATTTTCATTCATTAGGATCATTGAATATGGAGAGAATTTGGGATTGAATCAAAATACTGAAGATGGAAATAATTGGGTATTGAATTAGCTCATGTGGCTTCTTTATAATTTTATGTCAGGTAGTGTGATTTCTAAGAACAAATGCGAAGGATTCTCCATCATTGTTGTATTTTCCTATTTCTCTTTTACGCCCTGTGTAGAGTATTCTACGACCATATTTTTCTTATAGGCCAAATGCAAATGTTATGGCCTAAGCTATGTATTTTGACCTTGCCATTGCTTAAGTTACAAAAAATATCCATGGTTAACAAAAATTCATAAAAGAGGTACTATATCTGTCTCACATGCCAATATTCCCTTTATAGGGCTTTGTTGTGGCCTAAGGCCCCCCACATAGTTCATGAGCCCTAAGGAAAAATGATTTGGCCCAATAACTCTTTTCACATCAAATCATGGCCAAGGGACTGAAAGCCATACTTGGTGTGTCAAACCTCAAAATGACCGACATATCTTACTCATTGGCTAAATATTATCTATGTAGTATATAGGGCCTTTGAGGTGGTCTAGGGAATCACACATGACCCATGAGCCCCTCACCCTTAGACGTTATTTTTTTACTTGATAATATGGCCCAATCAATGATAATTATTCTTGGTCGCACAAAGCTTGAAATGACCTTTTCTTGCTTGTAAGCCAAATATTTCCCACATAGAGATGACATTATAGACTAGGGCCCATGACAACACATCAGACATGACGTTATGGTGAAAACATCCATATAGCAATTGATTTCTTTGCTAATTTTCTTAAATCTATTTTGTTAAATTTTTACCTTTTTCTTTTTTTCTCATTAGTTTAAAAAAAAAAAAATACAACTTTAAGAAGAAGAGATGAAATCCTATGTTGTCGGGAGGGAGGGGATTAAAATCCCTATTGGTTATACATAAACATGCCAAAGAAGAAATTATATATCAATGGGAGGGTAGAGATGTTAAATGGGTTGGGTCGAGATTGAGCACCATCAAAATTGTTAAACTCCATCGCAATCTTCAATTGCAATCGGTGTTCCATTCTTTATTCTATGGATTGTGACCAGCTGATTCCATCGTGAGCCCATTCATCCATTTTCCAAGGAGCCACGAAAAAATATTGCCACTGTAAAATATTAATCGATAATTTAACTGTAACCAATTGTTAGAGGCATTGCCACTATTGTGGCATTTGGGAATTAATGGCGTTATAGAAATTGTGGATGAGGAGAACTAGGAGGGTATAATTCTTGTTCAAGGTATGCCAGACAGGAATAATAATAAGGGTTACATTGGGAATTAATGGTGTTATGGAAATTGTGGATGAGGAGGACTGGGAGGGCATAATTCTTATTCAGGGTATGCCAGACATAAATAATAATAAGGGTTATGTTTGATGTTTCCATCAGGGTTATACCTAAAAAATATTAACGCTGACCACATACAAATTAAATTCATAGATCATGTATACATGTTTATGTCGAAGACATTTTTCTCTGAGGTCTGTTTTTGGCCATCGTGGCCAAATTGGTCGTCCCTTCAACAAATACAATTTCTCCAAGTGTCTTTCTCATCACTATATTATCCAATGGTTTTTCGTATTACCCTTGGGTTCCCCATTCATGGCTAAGGTTTTGCCGCTCATTGTTCGGTGGTAACTTAAAAAACAAATGAATCAAAAACTAAAACTAGCACAGTACTCGATTGTACCCTAGACATTTCCATTGCTCATTGTTCAATATTAATGGCTTGAAAACTAAGAGCACTTTAATTTACCTTACCTTATAGATATGGTTCATCACCCCTCCATCCGACCAACGTCTGCTATGCATCACCATGTTCAATGCTTGCCCTCCCCTTGTATGACGTTAAATCCTTCGCATCCCCCAGTTATTTCCCTAATGCAACTACTAGCAGTAATTTCCTTTCCTATGTTCCCTCTCATGCTCACCTCCCTTGTGGAGGTTTAGACTTCCTTCAAGTTGTATACCTGCAGCTTAACATTAATTGAAAGCTGCAGGGGAATCAATGACTCCAGTGCAGAATGTGTGGACTATTTCTTGCATAGCTGGAATGGACTCTGCATTAGCCAACATGATCTACACTTTTGTTTCTCCATTTTTCACTGTGTATTTACTGTCATTTTTTATTGTGTATTTAGCTAATTTTCATAGTAACAAAAAGTAAGCAAATTAGCCCAATAGGAAAAATAGTCTATCACACTTAGGAACACAGAGAACGTCCGCTGAGCAAACATCGGTTTTCATCTCTTCGGAGGGATGATCCTGCAAATATTGTAGGGCTCTATATTTGTAGGGGTCAACAAGAGGGTCCCCAAACTCTTCTTACGTAGGATAGAAGACCAGCGCCAACGGTATATTTAGGGCTCCAAACCCCAACGGACTCTCATTTTTCTACCCACCGTTTAGTCCATTTGAAGACTTGGGATTTGCCCTGCCCATGGAACAAGAATTTGGTCGAATCTCAAGTCTGCCACATGCTTTCCATTCCAAAAAAATTCACAGTTTTGCATGATTCGATTTCCTTCTGGTACTCTGTGCTAGTTGGGTTTTCCATTTATATTTTCAATTAAATGAGGAAT
>LPNX010749503.1:80705-191886 GCA_001517045.1 Pseudotsuga menziesii | reverse complement strand
TTTTTATATTTAGAATAGGGTATTTATTTTACATTTATGCTTTTCATTTAAGTGTTATTACATTGGAGGCACATTTTATCAAATTCATGAAAATACAAACTATGTATGTTGGTTTTAAGTGTGACTCATAGTTTATGTTCCTTATTTGGTGGACTCTTCAAGTCTCCTCATTGTCTAAGTCTCTAGCCTAGCACCATGTACCATGATCACAAAAGTGGTAGGTAAGGTCTTTATGCCTTCGTCCATACCTTGCAAATTGCATAAAGATCTATACCTTCTTCCATTCAAAGACTTTCCCATATATGTCTTACACTACCAAACTTCAAATCATTGGGTTACAACTAGAAGGTGTGGCCTCCCCTAGTGGGAGGTTCAGTCCAAATCTTCAGAGATCTTAAGCTCAATATACATAATTTGATCATTTCAACACCTATCCCGATCTAGACTTGGGATGTGATTTGCTAGGCCCTTCGTCGTTGTATTTATTGTCCAATCTACTGACACAATCTACTGTGCCAAAGGGAAACATATTTAAATGCAAACAACTTCTTGGAAACAACCATGAAAGTTCAGACTTTTAATAGAACACCCTTTCTTTGAAACAAAAATTTTAAGTCAAACTAAGAGATTGCAAATGAGTTAACATAATACGTAAGAGAAACTTTTATTGAACCACCCTTACACCATGCAACATAAACCACATTAGTATGCTCTCTCATATTCCCTCTTTGATCATTGCAAAACATAATCCAATAGCTTGGTTTGACTTAATTATTACTATATATGGAATTGGAGACATATGGATTATGCAATCCCTTCCTTATTATGAGTGTTTGACCCTTCATGGTCATAAGCGATAACGCATGCAAGATATATCAACTATTGGGAAGATCATGTTATATTGAGCTCATTTCTTTCATTGAGTGCTCTTTAGAAAATGCTCATTAGAAAATGATGTATTGCTTTGTGGCTTGTTCATGTCACTTTAACATTGTCGTTTACTTTCCATAAATAAAATTCCATTATGAAGAGGATAAATGTATGGCTTTAACTTTAAAAAAACATTTCAACCTTGCAATATCTATATTTTGTTGTTAAGAAGGATTTGAGTCTACTTAGAAAGATGCTTGTACATATAAAATGCAATTACAGGGGTTCCTCTTGTAGTCTTGGTAGTTGGGGTAGTAGGCTATCATTGTTCCCACCCAAGTTCAAAACCCATGACTATATGTACATGACACCTACGGGAGTGTCAAAATTTTCATTAATGAAAAAAATTGCTATTACAAATTGAGATGTTCATCATTCTAGATTATAGTTATTTTCCCTATAGTGTCTCATCACATTTTCTTCTACTTTTATTAAGAAATCATGCATGGATTTTATAGTATTTTCCAAAGTTAATGGATATTATGTATTTTTAATATTTGAAGTTTTGTACATAAAATTTATTGTAACTAATGTATTCATTCTCCACTTATCTTAAAAATTTGTTCTAGACTTCAATGTTGTATTATTTTACTAGGTCAATGCCTTTGGATGGTCTTCTCCATTTGTGCCTCTATCTTCCTAACACAACTTGTATCCTAATCCAAAAAAACTAATATGAATATCTATTTGGTTCAAATTCAGTTCCTCAGTATGTTAATTTCAAGATTAATATTGATTACATACGTGTACACAACTTTTTATATCCTTTAAATTAATTGCTTCCTAATGATTTCCATGAATCTAGTTTGTGATATACCTTGACATTGATATTTTAAAGTACTTTAAGGTTAACTTGTACAATATATACCAAGATATTCTGTTATAGTTAACATTACTTTATACTATCTTTTATGTGTATACATTTTTAATAAATTTTCAATCTCATTTCATTTTTAATTTTTTCTTTTGTTTTTTCACTCCATCACATTTACTCTACTTTTTGTTTTTTTCCTTTCGACCTATCTTTGCACCTCGGGAAATTGCTAATTTAAACCAATATATGTATGGAAACTTGGATATTAAAGTGCGAATGTACCTGATTATCGACTGCCTTATTGCATTAAAACACAAAAAACAAATTACATCCATCAGTATTTTGTATAAGTTTGTTTTACAATTTGCAAATACCTTTTAATCAAAATAATCAACCTAAATTACCAAAAATGAGAAAGCTAACAAAACCATTAAGTGATAAAGTAATTCTCGTTAGCTTTTAGAAGAAAGAATCTTGGTGAAAATGTAAAAGATGATGAGGCAAACAGCTGCCTGTAGACAATGGAGGCTCTTGCTGCCTGTAGACAATGGAGGCTTGGAGATCTTGTGCTCGCCAAGTTCAAGGGATTTCTGGCATTGCCCACTAAGGTACGCCAGTTTATTTTTCATCCCCATTTGTTTTCCCTCATGCTTGTGCCCTGTTTTAATACCCGATTGTCATCCAAGGGTTTATGTGAATGTTTACAGATTCTCATACATTTGCACTGCCCATATTTCTTTCTTTAATTTCTGCAATGGGAGTGCATTATCTTCTATCAGCTTTCTTTACCAGTCATATTTCTTTCTATTTTATGCGGTGGGAGTACATTTGCTTCTATTAGATTTCTTTACATTATACTTATTATAGCTTGCTATGGCTTTTAAATTTAGTGGTTGCAAGGCCGTTAAAATGTACCCAGCATCGCAGCCACTGTTGCAATTTTCCCAGCATCAAGTAGGGTCGATTACCCAATATGTGCCTATATTTTCTTCTTAATCCTATAAAGATTCGGTCCCGCTCCTAGTAATAAAAAAAGGCCGTCTCGGATCCAAAACCATTAGTTCCAGAGCCATTGCCCATTCCAGAGCGAGATCCTTTGCATGTTTACCCTTAAGTAGTTTACCCAGCAGAGACCACAGGAAAAAATAGGGGTAAGGGTAGCAGCAGATTCTCTTATCTAATCCAAGGTGCTTCAATTTGAAGGTTTTATTCATGCTTGAGTGAGGAGGCTTCATCTTCTACATCTCGTGGTTGGGGGAATTGAGGATTATAAACTTGAAATATAGGAGCTGCATTCTTGTATGTAAGGAACAAGAATATGCCCAAGGAACATGTGCTAGTAACAAGAATCGAGATTAGCCACCTCAGTACTACGCAGGGTTCAAATTTTGGTGGGCCGATTTTGATGATATGTTGTAGTGGTACTGGTGTTCTAGATGCTAAATTGGCTCTAAAGGAATTGTTGAAGATCATCCTTGGATCCATCTCTAGGTCTTTCTTTTGTAATCATGAGTAAGTCCTTATCAGTTTGAAATGCTGAGTTGCATGCAACTGGGAAGTGGGTATAAGCTTTTGAAATGGGTATGCCACGGAAATGTCGACGCCCAAAATTTTAGGAAATGGGGAACAGGGCATTAAAAACACAAAAAACTATAAATAATTCAATAAATATTTTTTCCCTTTTTAATTATCAAATTATCATGGAAATTAAATTAGAATGAAATATCAAATAATCAAGATAATTAGAATGATACAATCAACCAACAATTTAATAGAATTTTTATGTTACATTAATTTCCGTCGATGAATATATTATGCAAATTTGATAGTCAACCTTATATATTAGGCTATATGTGCCAATATACAATATGAGCTACATGTAGCTTTCAAATTCATTTGCCTTGTCATCATTTGCATTAAGAGAAGTTGAATATGACCTGTGTTTTATGGTATATCATGGAAGGGAAGAAGTGTTCTTGATAATTAGAGTAGCTCTCATCCAACCCCTTATTAGGAGTTTCAGAATCCACATCCCAAACTTTATCAGGTCCACTTGTATATTCATCACTCTTGCATGACATAAAGCAGAGATTTGGATGCACAAAGACAAAATCCTCTGCCTTTTGTGTTTCCAACCTGCTGCACTTTATAGAGTGAATAAAAATGTATGTGTTACAATTCCTTTTGTTGATGAAGAGCTTGCCATGTGTGAAATACGATGCATAGCACATTCATGAAAATGTACATCCTTTGCTCCATGTAAAATCCACCATCTAATAGGGTTCATGGCCCTCCTCTTATCCAAGTTTGATATTTCGAAGTTAATCCACCTTAGTAGCAAAATTCACAAATATTCCTTCACCTTAGTTTGTAGAGAAGCTAGAAATATTCTAATGAGGGTTATCTTCACTAAACTGGGGCTTCCTTCTTTCTATTGCTTTGAGCAATGAGGTATTCATCATAAAATCTATAATTCAAATCATGAGCTGACGTGTACAATGGACTGTTGAATTGGTTCCACTTATCAACGATTATCCTAACAAGCTCTTCAAAATATGCACCAATAAATAAAGCATGGGAGTTTCATGTCAAATGATTTCCATGGTTTTCTCGACTATGGTATCCGTGTCCTCATAAACCTTTCCAAATAAAGCCTTGTTTTCATCTACATTTCAAAGAAACTCAAATGTTGTGCTGTGAACACAAATACCCCACATTTCAAAGAAGCTCAAATGTTGTACTGGGGATGGAGATAGCACAAATACCACTCTGAGCCCCATAAAAACTAATGCACATTCTCCATCTACAAGGCCATGTGACATGATGAAGTTTAAGGCATATCTTGTTTCAACAACTTCAACTTGGAGAATGGTTGATGGTTGGTGATGAATTTTATAATTTCCCTAGCCTTCCCCACGAGCTTTTTAATCCATGGTATAACTCTTCCAAAATTGGGTGTAAAAATTATAGACAATGCATGGAGTTCAAAATATGTGATTGTACCTACTGTCAACATTCAAGTTCATGGCTTTGCAAACTAGTGCATTATGCATGCCAACCTACACCACATTGGAGGGGCCTTCTTGTCATAGCTGATTTCACCACTCCAGGTGAATCACACTTTGTATGGCCTTCCCCTATCCCACTGCAGACTCCTTAGACCCCATGGACCAATTTTTGTCCTTTGATGTTTCCTTGATCATCCCTAAAAACATATGAAAAATGATACACGTGACTTTTAAACCTATAAGCGCGTATATACATGGGTTTGACCACTAAAACTGCATACATCGGGATGTGTGCATAATCCAAATCCTTTTGGAGTTTTCCTTGACATGGATCTGACTCATTTGACTCCTGGCCTTCCCTATTCATTGAGATCGCTCGGATTCGACCTTTAATTACCCCTTTGAAAAGCTATATAAGGAACCCCTTGGTACATTGAAGGCAGAAGAGAGAATTGAGAGCAAAGAAACTATAGTCCATTATTGCCGGAACTTATGCTTGAGTCTGCATCCCTTTGTCCCTTGGAGAACTAGTGTGTTGTTCCCAAGCTTGCATTTTTCTTGTGAGCTTGCTATCGAGAGATGGAGGATTGAGGTGGTGGAGGCCCAAGTGGGGGATTCAATTTCTCCGGTTTGTAGACATGCCGTCAGAGGTTGTATCTTGTAATCTCTGATTTATATTAATAGAAATATCTTTTCCTGTCCAATAATGTGTGTTTGAATGAATATTTTATCCATGGGATTATGTCAAATGCTTGTACATTATTGATTATATATGCTAGAATAGATCTAACACCATGATATATAGAATGCTTGTATTGTTTACTTGTTGTTGAGGAAGTAATCTATCAATTCAAGCTGAATATTGGAAAGCTCAACGGGGATCTACTTCAACCGTCCAGGATAAGGTACAAGGTATGATCCTTTAGTGTTAGACATTTAATTTCTATTGCATATTGGAAAGGATTGATTTCTAGAGTCAAGCTGTCTGTTGTGGTACCCCAAGCCATAGGAATTTCTCTCTGTAACAGAATTGGCGACTCTGCTAGGGAGTTCCTAGTAGTTGTCCTTTGGGGGTTGTTTTATCGGCATTCAATGAATTTGAATTGCTCTTTCTCTCTTGTTTCTGTGTCAGGTCTGGGGGCATGTATGCCTGGTAGGGTCTAATTGGTGTGAAGCTTGTCTCAACCTGTCTATTTTCCTTGAGTTTATGCACCTTTCTTCCTGTACGTGAGTTTTTAACTCACAGTCGCATATACACGTGAATTCCTCTGATATTTCCGCGTATACACATGGGTTTACTGCAAACAGTCGCGTATTCCCTTGCTTTTTCCTTTTTGTGGAAGATAATTGGTTGCTAGGTGAATTATGATATTTGCTGAGTCTCCTTTGGCACTGCTTGAGTCTGTTTAGACCTCTGTTTCTGACCAGAAACATTTTTTTTAGGCTAATTTTTTTTTAAGAAGGTTCTTGCCATGGCATTTTCGATTTTTTGTTTGAGATTAGTGCATTAGAGTTATTTTACCTTAGTGCTTTTCTTGAGTGCTGTTTGTGTGTCCTTGTAGAGTCTAGGGGTTGTAGAATCATTCTTTTGCTTTTTGCATCTCTTTTATTTCAAAAAATCCAAAAACATTTGCTTATCATCATGCATTGCATTTTGCATCATTGCATTGTACTTGCACTAGATTTGCTTTGGAGTACTAGTTAGGACTGCATATAGGAAAAATTTGCATTCATCATCTAAAGAGAATTGTGCATTTCAAGTAGTAGCATACCTTGTTTTCATGGACACAATGCATTTGCATTGATTTTTAGGTGTGCATTTTACTTCATGTTGCGTCATAACACCATTAGTTGCACGATCATATCCCTTTTTTGCGTAATACAGCCAATTAAAATCAATGCTAAATTAAAATGAATTACACTCTTTTCTTTTCTAGGGTGCACCAACAAGCTTAGGTTTTAGGATCTTGGAATAGTTCATTGTAAGTTAATTCTCCAAGATCACTAAATGACAACATGTATGTGTCTGTCTAGGTGAGTGTGTGAAATCCTTGGTATAATCAGTGTTTCTCAGGATCCTCCTCTCAAAAGGGAGTTAAGCACGAGGCAGTGTGAGCGGTTATTGATTGGGATGACCCCTAGTCATAACTGAGTAGCACCCGAGATATTTCTAGGATTGTATTCATATTTGGGCGCTCTTTTGAGAGTTTCGGGCTTTGCTACCCTGCCCATACGGTCAATCCTGCCTGCTACTATTCGCCTGAGCATTGATTATATTGAGGTGACCTTAGTGGCATTACCTAGGATATCGAGGGGGTACTTTGTAGGGGTTATTATGCAGGTGTCCCGGCCAGGTTGGGGTCGGACAGCATAGTCGCTTTACGCGTTGAAGCTGAGGGCCACAATAATTGGTTACATACCTCCGCTTGTTATGTATGGGAGTCTCAAGCCTCTCCTAGGCGAGACATACCTGCTTCATTCGGGAGCTCATTTATCCAGCCCTTGTTTTCTTGCATTTGGATTTAGATTTTATTAGTGATTGCTCTATGCACGATAGTTGGCCTAGGGTTTACATAAATAGAGAGTCTTTCTATTTTTTTGAGTCATTGTGGATTCGGGTGCGGTTCCTCACCGTTCTTGTCATTTAGTAGGACTTTCGCCTTCTACTTCTCCTCCTCCTTTGGTAGAGAGACCTAGACAGTCCAGGAGAAATATTTCACACATTGATTCACACACCATGGGAGACCATTTAGAGGATATTCCTGAACCACCTCCTCCCATTCGTGTAGATGATGGGGTGTTTACTCTTACTTACGATCCTTCACCCGACTTGGCTGAGTTAGGTCCTGTGATTTCTGAGATATGAACCATGCATGATAGACCTACTCACTCTAGGGTTGATTCCCCATTGACACGTTACTAGTATGGAATGCTGGAGGACGCTGAGACTCATTTTGAACCTGCCAGCACTAGCTACGGTAGTTATGCTATGTCTGGTTTCCCTACATAGGATTTGGCATTTCATGTCGAATCGAACTTTGAGCCTAACACTATGCCTGGGGGCACTCTCATTCCTTACCATGCGGAGAGGTTTGGGAGCACTAGTCACATTGCACCTTCCGTCCCAGTGGTGGAAGCTACATCATATATCCCTCCTAGGTCTAGGGTTAGCGATCCGATTAGGATACCAGATCCGAGACAAGTGATGATAGGCGGTAGCATGTATATTATTACTCAGATTCCTTCGTCCTCGATCCCTAGTTCTTCAAATGTACATCCTCCACCTTATTCACGTGGTCCTTCGAGCCGGCATATGGCTACGAGTCAGGTCCGTACTGTGGTTACTAGACTGGTTGTGTCTCAGGTTTACATACCGCCCGTTGCTTCGGGAGGCTATGTTCATACTTCTAGAGGTCATGTTACTACTTTTGGGGCATATATTCCTACTTCCGGGGCGTATCTTCCTACCTACGGAGTGTCTCATGGGGCATCGCATGCGATGACTTATGGACCCTATTATGGGATGCAGTATGAACAGGGTTCTTCACCTTATGGAGGTGGGTATCAACAACCTGCTTACTCTCCTAATTACGGCTTTGTAGCTCCTACTAGTCAAGGTCCACCGCACTATGGTGCTTCCACGCCACCCTATATGGGTCATACGGGAGGAGGACACTATGGCCAAGGCTATGGTGGTAATCAAACCTATATGAATCAGGGAGCGGTCCATCGACCTTACCATCCTAGGCTCCCTTTCCTCGTGATGCTTAATCTTCATGACTTATCGAGATTGACGAACGATCCTGTGGCTCATGACCCGGCTTGGCCGGCTGTCCCTACCAAACTTCCTTCGGACATACCTAAGTTAGAGGGAAAACTGGGAGAGGATCTGAGCGAACACGTTACTACGTTTCACCTATGGTGCTCTTTGAATTCCTTACATTAGGACTCAGTCCGTTTGAGACTATTTCAACACACCCTTACAGGGCCTACCGCGAAGTGGTATATAGAGTTACCTAGGGGAGCTTTCACTTTGTTCGATGACCTTGCGATGAATTTTCTTAATCACTTCCAGCTACCAGTGCGTTATGACGTTGGTACTGAACTCTTGTCGACATTTCGGCAAGATAAAGCCACACATATTTCTGATCATATTCAAGAGTGGCATAGATGAAAGAGGTTAATTAAAGATTTTATACCACAGGAGTTCCTCCTCGAGTGGTTCCTCAAGTCGTTATTGCCATATATAGCGAAGGATGTTTCCACATCCGGAGTGCAGAATGAGGAACAAGCGATTTTTAGGGTGTAGGAATTGGACTTGATTTATGCTCAGTCCGGTTTGTTGTATGAGATTATTCCCAATGCTCCTCGTTCCAGTTTCGATCCCAAAGTCAAACCCAGACCACATGCCGATGGAATTGTGGGATGTGCAAGTGAAAAACCCGTGGATTGGGTTGCAAAACAAGTTAGTCAATTGTCAATCAACCAATCTGCTTCAGGACAAGCTATGGCTTCATCTCAACCCACCCAAACGACGAGTGTACTCTCTGTGCAATCATCGGACCAGAAGGGTAACCAGCAGCCCGGATGGAATAGAAAAAAGGGTAAAAATAATCGAAAGGGTGGGAATAAGAATGAGAATGCTAACAATAATGAAAAGAATGGTCAAAATGCTGGGGGAGACAAGCAAGCTAAACGTAAGGTTAAGTTCCCTTGCAATTTGTGTAAGGACGATCACCTCACTTACTTGTGCCCTCGTATTGAGGAAGCTTCGATATTCTTGGCACAGGGCCCAACTGTGCTAACTAACCCTTTACCGCATAATCAAAATATGCAGTCGAAGTCCCATGACCAGTCTGGTGATGATGATCCACTGGAGGGTAGTGGTCATGGGTGCATTAACATGGTCCATGCTGCGAAAGTTGCGACCCGTGCGAAAGATTATGGGTCGTCACAACCCAGCCCAGGAAAAGAGCCTGATCCACCAGGGTCCCCTTTGCGCATTGAGAAACCTACGGATAAACCTGAAGCTGAACCTTGCATTCCTAAGGGAGTCCTTAAGCATTCAGGGCATAATCCAAATGCCTGAGCAACCCAGAATTATTTAGTTGTCGAGGATTTGGGTCACTCTCCTTGTGCGATGTCTGCATTGGAAGTGCTTCAGAGTTGTCCTTCGCAAAGGAAGGCGTTGCTTTCTTCCCTTGGTGTGAATGATGATGATTCTTCCTTTGTGATCAAATTTGAAACCACAGGAATTCAGCCTTGCTTGCCCTACTATGTGTCTCTTTTGGTTCACGTAGAATGTCTTAATATGACTGTCAAGCACACTGTGATTGATGAGGGAGCTGCTGCTTCTGTGATGTCTTTGTCTTATTGGAAGGGTCTGGGTTCTCCTGAGCTGTCTAAATCAGCGACTATAATAACTGCGTTCGATGGGAGATCTTTTAGGCCGCACGACATCCTTCCTTCCCTTAAAGTCCGTTTGGGGGGGAAGACTGTTGTGATAGAGGTCGAGGTGGTTGATGCGCCCCTTGACTACAATCTCTTGCTGGGTAGGAACTGGATGTATAGTATGCAAGCCGTTTCTTCTTCCTTGTTCCATGTTGTATGCTTTCCACATAACAGGAAGATCGTAACGATTGATCAAAAGACATTCAAGAATCCGTCTGTTACCACATCTTCAGGAGCTTCGATCCCAATCGTTGAGCACTCTCAGTCGGAAACTGGGAGTGTGGGTGTAGGCATGTATCCATCCCTCATGGGAAGATTTAGTTGTCCTGCACCGATCCTCATGATAGGATCTAGTTCCGATGAGGCTTCGACATCTACAAAATCAATGTCTTTTCGCACGACACATATGGAAGATCCTTGGATTCTTCCTACACTGAGTACTTCAAGTGAGCCCGTTGAGATGAATGTGCTGTTTCCTGCAGCTATGATAGCTTATCAAGCTAATCTCAAGAGTGTTGCAGAGCCTAGTCCTTCCTCTTCACGGACGGAGGAGGAGGACCATTATGTGTTGCCAGCATGGGTAGTACAGTCTTCTCACGCACACGACTACCTTGATATGGTTTTCCCTTTGGATGAAGTGATTATTGAGGCAATGTCGGGAGTTGAGCCACCATGGGAGGAACTTCATCATAGATCGTACTTTCTTCCAGAGCTTGACCATTTGGAGCGTGAGGATTTTAGGGAGGTTCTTAGTCAGAGAGTTGGTAGTACTGTGGTTCCATTAAGCTCTCCTGGTGCGATGGCTGATGGAAACATGGAGAACATATATTCAATGATTCCTATCAACATCTCTCGCAATCCTGGCATGATAGAGAATGTCTATATTGGGGCGAAATGTTCCCATGCTGAGATTCTGGAATATACTAAGCTATTTAAGGAATTCCGTGATATTTTTTCTTGGTCTTATGATGAGATGCTAGGTATTGACCCTCGTATTGTCGAGCATGAGATTAAGACTTACCCCAACGCTAAGCCTGTTCGACAATGTTTACGTGCAGTGAATCCTAGGAAAGCACCCACGATTAAGGTAGAGATATAGAAGCTGTTGAAATCCGGTTTCATCTATCCCGTTCCCTTGACGGAGTGGGTTTCAAACCCCATTCCAGTGGATAAGAAGCAGGGAGTGATCCGCATATGCATTGATTTCCGTGATTTGAATCGTGCCTGTCCTAAGGACAACTTCCCCACACCATTTATAGATCATATTTTGGATGAGTGTGCGGGTAGCGAGGTATTCTCCTTTATGGACGGCTTTTTCGGGTATAATCAGATACAGATTAAACCTGAGGACCAACATAAGAATGCATTTATTTGTCCCTGGGGAATGTTTGCATATCAAAAAATTCCTTTTGGCCTTAAAAACGCTGGAGCTACATTTCAGCGGGCAATGACCTTGATTTTCCACGATCTCAAGTCAATTCTTGAGGTATTTTTGGATGACCTCGCTGCTCATTCTCGCATGAGAATGCGTCACCCCTATCACTTGAGATTGGTATTTGAAAGATGCCGGCACTATTCGGTTAGATTAAATCCTCACAAGTGCATCTTTTGTGTGAAATCAGGGCGTTTGTTAGGATTCATCATTTCTAAAGAGGGTATAAGAGTTGACCCTTTGAAGGTTGAAGCAATACTTCAGTTGTCTCCCCCAAAGAATATTCGTCATCTTCAGTGTTTGCAAGGCATGGCAAACTTCTTACGAAGATTTGTTGTCAACTTTTCCAATTTGACTAGAGGATTCATGCGTCTCTTGAAGAAGGACACCCCCTTTTATTGGGATGAGAGAGCCCAGGAGTCCTTCGATGCACTCAAGTGAGCCATAGCATTGGCCTCGGTGATTAGTCCTCCGGAATATAGCCGTGATTTTGATCTATTATATGTGGCCACGTCTTTAGAGACGATTGGTATGGTTTTGGTTCAAGAGGATGAGGAGCTCCAAGAGCATGTCATATATTATATGAGCCGAAACCTTATTGACACAAAGATTCATTATTCTCATGTCGAGAAGCTTGCTTTAGCTACCGTACATGCGGTTTAGCGGTTGAGACATTATATTCTCCTTTGCCAGACCTTGGTTGTGACCCATGTCAATCCATTTCAATTTGTCCTCACTCGAAGGATGATTGGGGGTAAGTATAATAAATGGATTGTCATTCTACAAGAATTCGATCTCGAGTTTGTTTCGGCAAAATCGAAGAAGTACTTAATTTTTGCAGAGCTTATATCGTATTTCCCGAGTGAGGCCAAGGAGTTGGTTTTTGAAGATACATTTGTCGATGAACACATCTTCTTAATCTCAATGTTAGACCCATGGTATGGGGATATCATAATATATTTACAAACACTGAAGACCCCTACCCACCTCTCGTGAGATGAATGATGACGATTACGTCACGTCTCTAAGAACTACCTCATAGTGGACAATACTTTGTACCGTCGTGGGGTAGATTCCATTTTACCACGTTGTTTAACTCATGAAGAGGTTGAGGTAGTGCTGAATGATTGCCACAAAGGGGCGTGTGGTGGTCATTTATCTGGGATTTCTACAGCTCAAAAGATTTTAAGAGTGGGTTATTTCTGGCCGTCGATCTTTAAGGATCGTGTTGATGTGGTCAAGAAGTGCCACCCTTGCCAGGTGTTCGCACATAATATGCGCTTGAAACCTGCCCTGTTACATCCCATTATCACCGTCGGTCCCTTCACTAAGTGGGGGCTTGATTTTATGGATTGCAACCCAGCGTCGGCTGGGGGGCACCATCACATTATAATGGCTGTTGATTATTTCAAAAAATGGGCTGAGGCTATGCCTACAGTAAAATCCGATAGTGAGACAACCGCTCACTTTGTGTTCAACCAAATTATTGCTCGGTTCGGGATTCCGAAAGAGCTTGTCACTTACCATGGCTCGCACTTTCAGAACCGTATGATGGAAGAGTTGGCATCCAAGTTAGGGTATAAGCAAGAGCATTCATCTTCTTACTACCCCCAAGCGAATGGACAGGTAGAGGCAGTGAATAAATCACTCAAATCCATTCTCCAACGAACCATTGCACAAAGCAAGAATAATTGGCACATTATGTTATATCCTGCTTTGTGGGCATATCGAACCACTATTAAGACTGCCACTTGTTTTTCTCCATATCAGCTTGTACATGGAGTGGAGTCGATATTGCCGGTTGAATGAGAAATTCCTTCGTTGAAGATAGCTGTGGAACTCTTACCAGACACTTCCCCATTGGAAAAGCGTTTGGTTCACCTTGAGCAACTTGATGAGTAGCGTTGGGATGCCTTGGTGGCTCTAGAAGTCAATAAACGTCGCGTTAAGGTCCAGTATGATAAGTCTGTCCATCCAAGGGCATTTAGTGAAGGAGACTTGGTCCTTTTGTGGGATCAACCAAAAGAACCCTTGGGGGCAGCGAAATTTAATCCTATGTGGCGTGGTCCTTACGTGGTCAAGTGTGTGTTAGAGAAGGGTGTGTATGAGTTAGTGGATTATGAGGGAACAGCCTTGGCGGAGCCTAGAAATGGGCTCTATCTCAAAAAATACTAAGCATGATCTTTAGCCAAGGCTGCTTATTGTATATTATTGTACAACTTTGCATAGTTAGGTATTTTTCTTATCGTGATCGAGTTTGTGATTAGTTTTCATTTCTTTTGGTAGATGTCAATGGAATCTTCCTCCTACATAGGATTCGCGGATGGTGCAAGCTGTCACACTCAACACTCAGCCTCTACTACTTGGGTGATTTATACTCCTATGGGTCAGGTACTGTCTTCAGGAGGTGTATGTCTACGGCCATCTTCCAACAATGTTGCTAAATACAGCGCTGTTATTGAGGTTCTACAGGATGCCATTTTACATGGCGTTCTATCTCTTGAGGTAAATCTTGATTCGGAGTTAGTAGTGTCACAGCTCAATGGTTTGTACCATGTTAGAAATCCGACGTTATTGAGAAGGTTCTTGCATGTGAGATTGTTAGAACGGCAATTTGACAATATAACATAGATACACATTCCAAGAAATAATAATCAAGTTGCTGACTCATATGCTAACTACGTGTTAGATTGGCATTTGTTTCATTCACAATAAATTAATCACAAAGACAATTTTTACACATGTAAATAAATAAATTGATCACCATAATTTTTTTTATATATACATAAAAAATGTGCTAATACATAGTGTCATGATACAAAATTGGGGATTTTAAGCCACCATCATATAATACACGGTCGTACAAAATGTATACACTCCCAGGTGTCTAATCCTGTGGAGAAGGAGGAGGGTTGTGATCATGGAAGGTCACTACGGCTTTAGCCAGCCGTCGAAATAAATGCACCCATGTGCATGGTACACCTACCACCTACCGCTGCATGGCCTCAGGAAAGTCCTCGACTTACGCCATGGGAACTCTATGTGTCAATCTCATAAAGTTGGTATGAATGCACTGGATCGTTCGCTCTGCATCCACACCCATGATGTCATCTCCTCTTCTCCTCCGTCTATGACGAGGGAAGTCCTCTGGCCGCCGTGGTCCCACGTCTGCACACAAATGGTAGATGTCACTATGTATCATCACCCAAAAATATGTCTTTTTGATTCCATATAATCAAGAAAATACAAAAAAATTAAAAACTCAAAATTTAAAAAGAGAGGGTCGAGATTCATTACATATATCACCATATGCCGATCCTGGTGGTAACGTCATGTCCAGGTCCCCCCGGAAATCTATCCCTGCATAGGGGTAGTCATCGATGGCAACTATCTGACGTCGCCACCACGGAAAGAAGTCAGCTGGATATGGGTTGGCCACCCTACCACCCCCCAGTCCGCGCATAGCATCTGCCCAATGCGTTGGGCCGGATCTCGAACCTTGTGAAGAGGAACGTCCACTCTGGGGCTCAATCCTAGAACACGCTCGAAGAAAAATGTGCTCAAAATACTGCTGAACCCGAAGTTCCGCACCCTGCCTTCCTTACACTCACTGAGCTCGTGTTTCATGTTGCTCAGTAGTGTAGTACTCTAGTTGTAGATCGTGGGTCTCATGCAGTCCACTGCATAGAAAATCAGAGGCCACGAGGCCTGGTGGAGTGATGCCAAGCCTGTTATCCTACCCAGTGTCAATAATATGGCCTTTAGGCCCATCACATGTATAGCATTGGTAGGGACTTGATTCCCCACCTTCTCGGTGTCTAGATAATAGTACACTGCAATGTACTCGACGATAGTTAGGCCACCTCCTGGCCCACCACGAGAATGAAGGTTCACCACTTCCCCTCGTCTAGAAATCCCAGTGATAAAGTATATGTCCTCCACCTCTATGGTGAGGGACATCCCATCTATATGGAAGGACTCCGAGTCTGGATCCCAATAATCTACCATCATCTGTAATAGTCTTGGTTTGGCCCTCAAACCACCAAGACACCAAAACTTGTAGAGTCTGCATGCAAATAGAGCTTGTTAAGCCATTAAGTCGGCCCTTACTGCTTCCTCTACTTTGCCATGCTCACGCTCTCTCCACTCTAGGACCATACTGTACAAGAAATTGCAAATTTTCCCATTAGTTTATTGAAAAAACCATATGCGCGGCCTCATACGTGACTGTTTTCAAAATAGCCACGTGTGTACGCGAGTTTGAGGCCATTTTCCGTGTATATCCAGCCCTATACGCGGAAAAAACCTCGATTTCCACGTGGGCCGCAGTGCTCATTTTGGGTTGGCCTAAAAACCTTATTTGACCATGAAAATTCATAAAAATTGTATCAAAATGCAAGAGGAGAGAATGAGTAAATACCTGGAAGAAACGGTAGTGAATTCCGCCGGCTGGATCTCTTGGAATTCGCTGTTGAAAATCATAGCTCAAATGGGTAAAAGTTTCAAATGATTTATAATATTTTGAATTGTTTACTATTTATATAAATTTTTCAAATATTTGAAAATTTTTACCCCCTTTCCTATAGTTTTGACATTTTCTAACCATTTTGGACTGTTTTTGACATAATTCGTGATGTAGAAGACCTTTTTCAGTGCCGTTTCAGCCATTGGATTGACCCGTTCATGCCGATCTCAGGTATCATGTCTAAACTGGCATATAGGTTAGGTTTCATCATCATTTGTATTTTGCATAACCTTATGACCATCTCATCATGACCTCAAGTACGAACCCACTCTATTATGTCATGGAACCTTCTTGCTACTTTAGAAGTGGTATGATATGAGTGGTAGAGATTTACAGTACATCGGTACCCTAGTCAGCGCCCTTTTTGCATTTGGTGCCCATACTGATGTTGTCTCCTTTAGGGTGTGGGAGTCCGTTGCATAGTACTACCATGACATTTCGCAAGAGCCTCATACTCCTCTTGATCTTTTGCTGGCCTATTTCCCTCAGGACTCCCTCATGTCAGGTTGTGAATGCATTATCATGAGCTTTTCCTACCTTATTGAGCTTTATTCCATCTCCCCTGACATTGCGTTTCAGCCATATAGCCCGAGCTTGCCTCATGTCTAGCCATGCAGAGCCATTTTTTATATCCTTCCCAGCTTGATTTCCTTTTTACCGGGAGGGGATTTTCCCCCGAGTGTCGATATCCTGCACATGTATCCTTGCATTGAGCATAGGTATGTTCCACTGCTTGGAACTAGTTTGTTTTCCCTTATGACACTCATCTCCTCCTAGTTTGTAACTATAAAGCTATTTTATTCTTTTTTCAAGCTTTTTAAATAACTGAAAAAGTCCAAAAAAAAAAAATTAAAAAACCAAAAAGCCGGACAAGGAAAGATGTTATTTGTGGCAGCTGTCGAGTCATGTCACCTTTGAATAGAGCACTATATATCACATCCATTGGTTGGGTTATAGTTTGACTTTAGAAGCTGTACTTGTTTATCTAAGTTTATCTCCACCGACTGGTTAAGATTCCAGTCCCTATGGAGCCTCTATTGACACCTCCTGTGTTGCAGAGATGTCCCAATTTGTATATCGAGTCTATGCCACCTTCATTCAGTCACCATACGCCGTTATGCTCTTGTTCGAAGGAAGTTGAATCCTGAGTTGACCATTCCTCAGTTATCTTGACTTTCCATGTTGACCATTCCTGGTACAGTTACTGGTTCATGCACCTTATGATCGAGTCCTTCCACATTATACAGCTTTGCTGAGTACCTCATGTTGGATGATGGGGGATGCCTTATTTCCCTCCTTCCAGCAGATTTCATCCCATCGACTTTAGATCATTTATTCTGGGATTAGAATCTAGAGTCTTTTTGAGTACCTTGAGACTTGTAGTCATCAGTGGCAGGTTCTCTCGCCATCGACAGTTCTTGGGAATACATCAATGTCCCTTGATCGATGGATCCTCTCAAGTGTTCGACCTCAACAAATCTATTCACACTTGTTAGTTTGCACTCTTGTACGTTGATTCCCATTTTCATTATTGGTGGGTGATCTCGCGTCTGTTAATGGTATACATTAATGACCAGTAATCAGATGATGGACTACTATGTTCGACCTTGATACCTCTATTCCCATAGTAGGACATGTACTTGTAGTAGTTTGTGTAGAAAACTTTCCAGATTGGTGGCATATCTTATATGCTACCTCCTTGATTGTGCCAGTGTTCATGAGATTTCAGCTCTCGTGACTTGATTCCAGTATATGTTAGATATTTCCAGCCACTATGGAGATCTTGATCTGCTATATCTTCAGCCATTATGGAGATCATGGTCCTATGTATATCTTCATCATGGAGATTTTGATCTATGTATTTTGTACATGACTATGACCACATATGTGATATCATGTATCATGCCTATTCATGGCCATTGTACTCTTATGTATCCGGAACTGCTATATGTATTTGCAGTTATATGCAGAGTTGTATTATTGTACTATGCCGATTGGGTGGCTGGTCTTCCATTTGGGATCCTTCATCACTCCACTTCTGGGATGGACTTATAATGTATTTCGGCCACCGTATAACCCCTCTGACCTCACACATTAGGGGGCATCTGTTATAGCTGATTTCACCACTCCAGGTGAATCACACTTTGTATGGCCTTCCCTTGTCCTGCTGTAGACTCCTTAGACCCCATGGACCAATTTTTGTCCTTTGATGTTTCCTTGATCATCCCTAAAAACATATGAAAAATGATACACGCGACTTTTAAACCTATAAGCGTGTATATACATGGGTTTGACCACTAAAAAAGCATACATTGGGATGTGTGCATAATCCAAATCCTTTTGGAGTTTTCCTTGACATGGATTCAACTCATTTGAATCCTAGCCTTCCCTATGCCTTGAGATCACTCGGATTCAACCTTTCATTACCCCTTTGAAAAGCTATATAAGGAACCCCTTGGTACATTGAAGGCAGAAGAGAGAATTGAGAGCAAAGAAACTATAGTCAATTATTGCCGAAACTTATGCTTGAGTTTGCATCCCTTTGTCCCTTGGAGCACTAGTGTGTTCTTCCCAAGCTTGCCTTTTGCTTGTGAGCTTGCTATCGAGAGATGGAGGATTGAGGTGGTGGAGGCCCAAGTGGGGGATTCAGTTTCTCCGGTTCGAAGACGTGCCGTCAGAGGTTGTATCTATCTTGTAATCTCTGATTTATATTAATAGAAATATCTTTTCCTGTCCAATGATGTGTATTTGATTGAATATTTTATCCATGGGAATATGTCAAATGCTTTTACATTATTGATTATATATGCTAGAATAGATCTAACACCATGATATATAGAATGCTTGTATTGTTTACTTGTTGTTGAGGAAGTAATCTATCAATTCAAGTTGAAGATTGGAAAGCTCAACGAGGATCTACTTCAACCGTCCGGAATAAGGTACGAGGTCTGATCCTTTAGTGTTAGACATTTAATTTCTATTGCATATTGGAAAAGATTGATTTGTGGAGTCAAGCTGTCTGTTGTGGTACCCCAATCCATAGTAATTTCTCTCCGTAACACTTCTTGCTCCATAATATCATTAATTAAAATATTTCCATTGAAATGGCAATCTTTTATCTCACATGAACAGGCTTCAACCTTCAAAAACATCGAACCTTTTCATGAAGAGGCCATGCCTTTGAGTCTTGACCAATGGCATATGTCTCATATCTGTGCAACCACTTGAGAAAATAGAAACCATCGATGTGCCTCATGAAGATTGATTTGGATCTATAAGACATCCTCATGGTTAGGAGTGTTGAATTTTGACATGTGTATGGTAATTTTAAAAATTGCAAACTGTAATAGAGATAGCACTTCAGATTTTAATAGAAGTAAAACAAATGCAGTAGTAAAAAAAACATCACACAATTGAACACACGATTTTTCATAGGGAAACCTTTAAAAAGACAAAAACCCCAAAGCATTAATAATTCATCCTCTAAATGAGATGATCGAGTTTGTACATGAGCAGAGAATTAGTTCATAGAACTCTGAGATGAATGTATAAAAAAAGATTTCCAAACTGAGTGAACCCTAGCAGGCTTTTACTGCTGCTGCTGTTGTTTCCATGTGGACTGTAGACTGTACTTGCCCTACTCCTGTGATTGTAACTTTCTGTACCTGCTTCCACCTTAGTGAAGGTTGCTGGTAGCCTGTTGCTTCTACGTTAGAATCCTGCTACTGCTACCTCAGTCTCCTCACAGTAAGCTCCGTACCCACCACCGTGAGCTACTATAGCCCCCACTGTGAGCTATGCTCCCACCGTGAGCTCACTATCGAGAGCTGTTGCTGCTCTACCAAGCCTTCACCGAGAGTTGTAGCACCTTTGTTGCTACTGCTCCTTACCACTGAGACTACCCTCCACCGTCATTGTTGTATGCCGTGAAGGAAGAGACCCAAGCAAGCTAAGAGCTACCACGTTGGTGAAGAAGAGAAAGATGATGATGAAGATCTCAGTCACAAATTGTTTTGGAGTAGTCAAGTGATGATAGATTATAATGAAATGTTTTGCAATTTTTCTTCATTTATAGTCCATCACACATTATATGTTGGTTCCACATATTTAGGAAGTTGACATTAGGGCTTCCTTTCTTTTTCATATTTGACCCTTGTGTATGGATATGTTACTGGGTCTCTATATTTCTCATAAGAATCTTCATATCTATCTCGTTCTCTAACATGGGGGTGCTTATACAGATGCTTATATAGGTGATGCTTCTACGATGGCTACTTATCCTGGTACTGCATCTATTGTCTATGCTACTGTTGGTAGTGGTACTACTTTGGATCGACTGGATCAACTTGGATCTGGTACCCTAGCGATATATGCACCTGTAGGGTATTAAACCGATAGAATGGCAGGAGGTTCCTACAATCTCTAGGGCATGGGCCTTATAGGTAAACCAAAATCTCTACCCCCGAGAAATATCTAGCCATTGCCTTTCTCTTTTGGTCCCATCGCTTCCACATTGGACCAGAACCATTCCTCAACCCATTAATAGAATCTCATTCCTATATAATCTCATTTCGTGGAGTTGGTTGACGTTGGTTGAGTCCGGCCTTGAAGAATGTAATTATTTATAGGGAATTGGAGATCCTCACATAACACCCATTTACTTGGTTTTGTTTGTTCGACTCATTGGAAAACTACAAGTTGAAAGTGCCAAAGAATTTATCTTTCGGGGCTAGGTTGAACTACTTGCACTAATTTGAACTATAGTTTCTCTATCTCATTTATTTTGGAACTAAACGGACACAACAACAACAAGTTATGCTTATTTACATGGAGGAACTACTAAGGCACTTATTTACATGGACCTAAGGTGCACTATAAGGCGGCTTCTTAACTAGCTTCAAGAGGATTACAATTGGCTCGAATTTGTCAGGCCCACAAGCGGCCTTTTTTTACCAATACGACGGCCCTTAAAAATATGAATCATTAATTACAACTATTTTTCATTTGGATAAGTCCATACTCTTATGTTGTAATCACCTAGGTCTTCCACCTGGAATTTAACTTGATGAATAGATTGATATTCCATTGCTAAAATACAACAAAGTAGAAATGTCAAAAGCATCTATTAACAGAAAAAAAAAATTGCAAGTGTTAGATGAGATACACAGCTAAATTGAGAAACCATCAAATATCAATTGATGGCTTATCTCTGACTTCAAAATTCTGGATCATTTTGAAAAGATCTAAAAATGTATCAGTCAATTGACGTCTCTCAATCATTTCACTTCAATTTTACTTGACAAATTGGTGCATCCTACATAACTAGTAGTAATCTTGGCAATGCTAATAACCACCTTCAAAACACCTCTCTCTGCACTAGTTCTCCGGGAAGATGAGAGACCATCCACAAAATCCAATCAAAATGATCATGAC
This sequence comes from Pseudotsuga menziesii, assembly GCA_001517045.1. Lineage (NCBI taxonomy): Eukaryota > Viridiplantae > Streptophyta > Pinopsida > Pinales > Pinaceae > Pseudotsuga > Pseudotsuga menziesii. The sequence continues at coordinate 170,293 of LPNX010749503.1, read as the reverse complement.
TTCCTTTACAATGATGGCATATAAGGCTGCAGCCTTAATATTCTAAATTAGTAATCACGTATCTTTGGTAGTAAGAGTTCTACAAGGAAAGGGTTGCTACATAGAAAATTGATTATTAAAATTTAGATAGATCATGAAAAGTGCCTGGCTCTCACTATAACTGTTCAGTTATGTAGAAGTTTTTCTTACCCGGACATGTAAGACATCTGTTCATGGTGTTCCAGAAAGTACAAAACACACATATGACCCAAAGAAGTTGCATGATATGACTCAGCAAGATCATATATACTTGCAAAATTCTATAAAGGAAGGTCCTAAATAGAAAACACAGATCTCAGTGCTGAGGCTGGACAATATTATAACAAAAAGGAAAAACTGCAATGAAATAAAAGAATACATGTGCACATACTGCTCTCCCAAATATACCTGCAAAGTTTTTTAACTATGAGAAAAAAACACAGATTAAAAGAAATTCATTCCAAAACTAAATTGATCATCTTGTTTATTAGAGTAGAAATACATTAATAATTAATAACCAATCCTCATAAGCAGTAGAGTGTTACTAAAATGAGCTGCTTGCTTGCTGATAAATATCTTTTGAGAGTAGCTTATCGAGTCATGAAGCTTCCCTGCCTCCCTCTAAACCTTGATAGACATTTTTCTCAACGATTACCTACAACATATTTCTGATCTCAACCATTATAAGTCTTTCTCAAATGTTATCACATTTCATGGACATATTACTTGGGTGTTACAATGTCCATCTCCAGATCTGTCAACAGGCTATTACAGGCATGTAAAATGCACTCTCTTTAATATATATCAGAAGCTTGGATGTTTGTTTATTAACCATTTAATTCTTTGTCAATGTTGTTTCCTTGTTATAGTTTATAAACATGTTGTATGAAGTTTTTTTCATGGAAAAACCTTTTTTTCAAGCTATGATATGATACTCGAACAAACTCCAAATTAAAACACAGCAGCAGAGTGTTATCAATGCTGAGTTGAGAACTCCTACAAAATTTCAAAGTATACTTTGGGACTAATGAATGATCACCAATACTATCATACTTCCATATCCTATTTGGTTGAAGAGCAGAATAAATGCTTGAAACTAACTTAGAATGTGGCAACAAATTACATTAGCTTGGGAGGAGGGGTATTAAATATTGTTAGTTTTTTTTTCAAATTAAGAACTCTTGTTTGGAGAATTAACCATGAATTTTATATTTGACCTTGTTGTATACTTGAAGATTATGATGTATAATGTGTTGTTCAAGGTAATGGAATGTCTATTTTTAGTATATAAAGCAGGAAGTTATATTGTCTAGAACATGGTATTACAAAATGTCTATCAAGGTTTGGCTAGTAAATAGGCAGTAGACTCTGTAGGGGTGGAAATCATCTCAGTTTATAAGATTGCATTGAGGATTAAGGACAATTAGTAATTGTTGTACTTGAGGATTAAATTTCCCAGAAATCTTTTGAGTTTATAATATTTCATTGAGGATTAAAGCCAATTAGTAATTGTTGTTATATGTATGGAACCTGCATATAAAGTTTGAATCAGAATCTCATGGAGTGCGTTGTAGAATGCACCAATCTCCTTTAGATCAATGTCTCATTGAAGAGTAAAAGATTGAAATTGTATTATTTAGATTTTAAGAGTTTAGTGATTGAGAATAACAAGGCCGAGGAGATCTTTATAGTGTGTAGTGTTTCCAAGCTGCTAGAATGACATCATATGCATGGAGTACTTGCCAATGCGGCTGTTTCAGGAGTTATACCAGCTCATGAAGGAGCACTGTTGTGACTTTTCCCCTATCTAGTCTATAATCGAGCCTACCCCCTAAAGTCTAGCTTGGAGTGCTTATTGTGCAATGAGAAAAATAACAGTTGTTAGAGCAGGAAATAAAGCTTACGGATTTGGTTGATAAATATAAAGAGGTTAATGAGAGGCTAGAAAAGGAAAAGTAGGAATATTATATGTTAAAAAAATATAAAATATAATCCTCACTATAATGTATTCAAACAATGTTACATACACGCTACAAGACTAAGGTACATTTATGGTACACAAGCATACCACAGATAGATTTAGCTAAACTCAGAGCCAAGAACTATAGTAAAATGCCAATCCTGGAATGTTCTGTCTCCTAGAAATGCCTAGACTCTAGGGCTTATTTCAATCAAAATGTAGGCCAATTGTGAACTGTTTTTCCTCCTAGCAATCTCTCAGATTTTAGTATTTATTTATTTTTCAATCAAAATGGAGGTCAATTTGGGATAGCTCTGCATCTTACTGTTTGTTGGATTTTCTATACAGTCTAGGCTCTATACTATAGTATATTAGACTTTACTACCTTAGTATATTCAGTTGTTCAACGAGTTACAGGTAACAAAACTCAGCCATTGTTCTTTATAACTGAAGTCTCAAAAAAAACATCGAACATGTCATGTGATAAGCTATTACTATTAGGATTTAACAGACCTCATAGGTAGCTAAAATTGTAAAATCATGCTGCAGAATTTTGGAAACCACACAGAAGAACTTACAACATTTCAGGAAATCACACAACAGAATTTAGTGGATAAGCATGCCTAGAAAATGTTGGTTTGAGAAAATGACAAATGCTAGCAGCTGCTCATGAATTCTCACCCTACTGCTAACAATGCTAAGATGACCAAATGCTGGAAAGTCTCCTCACACTGTTTATCACAATGCACTATTGACAATGTTGAACTCCTCAATGCACCTCACTCATCCATGACTCTTTGATGTGCCTTGGACCTGACTTAATTGTGACTATTGAATGCACCATGGTCCTCATCATAGAAGACACAAATGCTACTTTTTCATATAGTGACTAATGATGTAGCATGATGTCCAAATGCCAAACTATGCCTAGTGCCAAATAATGTGTATTTTTCTTGATGTGGTGGCTATTCTATTGGTAGCAGTTACAGTTTTTAAAGTTGATTTATGGTTTTTTTGGGGGGGTCTCATGAGATTGGCACCAAAACAGTGAGAAAACATGCCAAGGATGTTTGGTTCCCATACTACAAAGGGGCATGGATCCATCTCATAAGAAGATGGCTCAAGCATGTAAAGACTCTTAGAGATGGATGTCCAATATCCTACTACAAACGATTTGGAAATAAATTCTTTTTACTACTATTCTACACATAGTTATGCCCAGAATTTAAAATTCATTGCTTGTTTACATGCTATATGAACAGTCTGAAATCATGCCCAAATTTGAAATAATGTGGCATTATTTGTTCTTTTACAAGTCTTTAGGATGTGCAACAAAATGCTTCATATGATGTTGAGACTCAATCAGTGTTGCATCGAAATATGCCCAAATTTGGATCATTAGAGGAAATTTGGGGTCTAAAATGGGCCTTATAAGAAAACGCGCCAATAATAATTTCTTGTGAGTTGGAATTCAAGAACCAATAGAATTCCAATAAAACGAGTCAACCATAATGGTTGAATTGACATATTTGTCATAAAAAAACTAATTTTTTGGTTCGTACATATCTCCCTGTTTTTTAAACTCAAATTTTGATCGGGAGAGATCGTTGGATGTGGAATTTGATTCTACATCCAACAAGTACCCACACAGCATACGTTTGACATACCTAGCTATCCCAAAAATAAGAAATACCTGAAAAAACGTGATGATGATGTCATCACCACATTTTTTTAGGTATTTCTTGTTTTTGGGGTAGAAAGGTCCGTCAAAAGTATGCATTGTGGGTACTCATTGGATGTGGAATCAAATTCCACATCCAACGAGCTCTCCCAACCAAAATTTGAGTAAAAACACAAGGAGATATGTCGAAAATACGAACACAAAAAGCAGTTTTTTTCTTTTTTCCTCCAAAATTAATAAATATTATTTAATTATTTTAACTATTATTTTATTATTTTCCTTAGGAGGCCCATTTTAGACCTCAAAATTCCTCTAATGATTTTTTGCTGCTTCAACCCAAATGTCTGTGCAGATCTGAAAAGATGTCAATCTAATGTTTTTTGATACCTAGAACTTTCTTAGAGTGCATCATTATTAGAAATACTTAAGAGAAGTGTGTTGGGATAGTGATGCCTTCCGTAATACAAGATATAGTAAGGCCTCAAAATCCAAATCCCCCCTTTCATGGCTGCTGATGACTCGCTGCTATAGGAAATCACCTCTAGGATATGGGTATAATTCTTTCCAGAATTTGGTATAAGTCTCCTCACTATTTCTTATATCCACAGGACCACCAAGACTTGTGCCCAGGTATGCCATCAACCTAACAACTTATTCAACCTCATCCTTGTACATTTAAACAACCATATAAAAATCCCCAAGATTTTCTTCATTGAGACAACAAAGGAAAACACAAGGATAAAGTGACAAATTCGGTCCCAATCTACTCCATGATAGCACCATCATACTCATCCAAGGATAAACATGTTTATGCCATAACTACAATGCTTTTTAGTCTTCAAATTACTGTTTTTTATTTTTGTAACCTAAATTCATTTAAGGTTATCATTTGGTCTCCAATTGATGTTGAAGTTTCTATAGGGAACACTAAAAGATATAGGTCTGCAACATCCTTACCTATTGGAAATCTGCCCAGATTATAATGGCAGTTGCTATAGGGGTTTTCTTTTGTGACTAATCCCATGCTTCAAACTGTTGTGAGAGACCTCTTTTTATGACTGTTTATTGTGAAAATAAGATTATTTATTGTTGTTTTGCTATATTCCAAATGAAAACTTTGTCTAAGACTGAGGGTGACATATTCATTAAGGCATTGTGCTATATGTGTTTAAATGTGTGCCCAACAGCTTTACTATAGTTGCAATGTCTTGATGTTGTTCTCTTGCCCTGTTCACCATTACTGTGAAGCCCCTCTTTCTTTTACTACTGGCCCCTACATTTACGCACCTTCATAAAGGTGTTCAATCAATACCCTTCTTTAACACTTTTCAATTTCATTTATACAGCATTATATAATTATGCTATTTTAGGCCATCACGTTTTCCAACTTGTGTTTAAGGTGTAGTAATAATTATGCTCTTTTAGGACAAACACCATTGAAAAATGCAAAGAGCTATAAAGGAAAAATGATTTTGTAGATAGTCAAGTGGACACAAGTATGAGTCTCTGACATAGATACACCGAACAAGGAAAAGGCACAAACTTGTATAGTTAGTGCACAGTAAGCAATTAGAAAAATAAAGAAAGATAGGGACCATAAGAGGTAGGATCTAAACAATCCAGAACAATCCAAAGTTTTGAGGTTTGGGTTGACAAAAGACTGCACAATATTGAGTATCAAACAATTTTTTGACTAGAATATTGCCTTTACTACATTGGCAACTAGACAACAACCAACATGAACCCAATGTATGAGATTACAAGTATATAATGTAAAGGCTTCTTAATGTCTTAAGGAGATAGTTGAGATCTTCAATACTTTCAAAATATACCACATTACAGAGAATTAAACCAATGAGTTGATGCTATATCCAAAGAGGTATTACTTATCCACTTTGGGGTACTTCTCGCTGTAAATTTCAATGAGGGCATGCCAGAGGTTTCTAGATCTGACCTTTGTAGTTTTATTTCAAAATTTTCCAGTTGTGCTTTTTTATCTTATAGTTTTAGTTTTTTAAAAGATCTTAAAGGAAGACTATATTTGTTTTCCTAAAAGGGACATTATGTTTAGTGGATAGTTTAAGATTTGGTTTACAAAGCAAAGTAAGATTTATATTTTGTATTTTGTGCTACAACACCCATAGAAAGCATTTTTTTACTTTATATAGTAATAACATGTGATAGTTTTCCCTAAAAAAGAAGGATTCATAATGTAGTGATATATTTTGGGTATTACCAAATAGATACTTTATGTTGGATTTTGTAGCCTTTAACCTTGTATTAACTTGTTTGCACTAAAATAATATAAATTCTTGTACAAATGTTATTGCTGATGACAAGAATGAATGGAGTAGTGCCTTCATGATGCTATTTGTTGATGATATCTATTTCATTGCAATGTAGTCTTCTATCTTTTCTTCAATGGATTTGTTGCAAGTGAATAGTTGTGTAGATGATGTGTTAGGAATCATGAGGTCTATATGCATGAATGTTCAAACTATTAAGTATATATTATGAACAACAATGGTTTTTATTGTCCTCAGTAACTTTTGCCTGATCATCTGAATTATTGGAAATGCACCTTGAGTTAATTCATGAGAGTTGCTCTTATCTTCCCTCCATAAATTGCAATCAGGATTTTATCGATAGCTTGGATTTGCCAGCTTTTATTACACCTTGTACCAGATGTGTTTCAAGGCCATACCAAATGCATTTATATGTTCATGTATGTGGTAGGCCCCCCTAGAGCATGTTTCCTATATCTACCATTTGACGCAACATGAATATATGAATAACCAAATAGTGTTATTTTTTCTACCACTTCACTAGGAATTATTATTTTTTCTTTTCACACTTAGGTGATTTTACAGATAATTACTATAGTTTCTTTTGCTCACCACACAACTTGAAACAAGGAAATTAAAATTTAATTCAAACTCTTTGATACATTTCCCTACAGTTACCTTGAAGGGAAAAATTAACAACATTGGAGATTAGAATTTGTTATTTTCTGAAAGTCTCTTTTACCAGCGTTCTAATGAGACATATCGAAACTTAGGAAGACCCACATTCCTAATAAGAACTTCACATTCTTATATTAAATATCAACTTGATGGTTTTTTCACTTCTTTTAGGTTTTTGCTTCATCTATTATGATGATTGTTGGTGGTTTCTTACTGACCCTCTTCCTCCCCACCTATTGGCCATTGTTCCATTCAACATCTTTGGCTCAGTCTTCATTCGAATTTCTACCACCAACATTACTCCAAGTCCATCAAGGAAATTGCATCTAGCTAAGAAATGGTTTCTCTCCATCATTTGAATTGGATTATTGTTGTATTCATATTGGACTCACTAATAATTTCACAATTTCCTTTGAATTGAATTCCATTTGTTAGCACATGAAGAATGCATGATAATTCCATTTTGCTGCTGATAAAGTAGACCATGTTCATTTCTTTGGGCTGCTCTTGGACTGCTCACTTAGGCTTCATTCCTCTGGGGTTGATAAACCTTATTTTTGAATGTGCATACCCTCCCCTAATAGGCCATGACTACGGTATGGTCTATTCTAGCTGGGGTGTGAATGTGTTGTCTCTATTTTATAGATAGTGGTTGATTTTGAAGTTGTAGTAGGTACAAGTTTTGTAGATGGTAGGTATAATGGAGTTATATGTACTTCTTGGCAGATTTAAGAAATATTCCCTAAGTTTATCTTTAGTTTGTAGCATTATTTAGTTTGTAGGCATCTTCTTTTAGTAACCATTCATGAGTTCTTCTCTTACCATCCCATTGCTGAACAAAATTACCTCATCAATGAATAATAAAATTTATGTATAAAAACACACATCCTCAATTGGATTCTACAAATCTTTTTTAAACACATCCCTTATTCTTTGTCGATATCAATTTTAGGTTATTAGGTATGCATCAATGCATTATTTTGTTCTCTAAGACTCTTTTGGGGACCACTTTAATAGATTGCGTAATTGTTTATGATATTTTGTTTCATAAGGACAATATATTTTTGTGCTTATTAGTGTGTTTGAAAAATTAAATTGGATTTTAAGCTTGAATATCTTTGGATCTTATTGTCTTTTACTAGAATTACAAATGATCAAATCTATGTGTTAATATTGCTCCTCTTCCCGATTCTTAAAGGGTGCTAGCTCAATGGAAGAGCGCTTGTTTTACAAGCAGGAGGTTGGTGGTTCGATTCCTCCATGCCCTAATGATATTGGAATGTATTTATAAAGGTAAAAAATGTAGTAGTGCAAGATGGAGGAAATATTAGATGCAATACTAAATGCAAAACAAGATGTAAAAGTGGACGTCACACCAAACACAAAGTGGATGCAAAATTCAGACACAAATATGGACACAAAAATGGATGTCACACAACGCAAAATTGGATGCAAAAAGAGACTCAACACTAGACACAAATAATGACTCAAAACTAGATGCAATACTAGGTCCAAAACTAAACGCAACAGTAGATGCAAAAGTGGACTCCTAACTAGACGTAAAATTGGACATTAAATTGAGCACAAAATATGGTGTATTGATGGACATAAAACTAGGTGTAACACCATGTGCAAAAATGGAAGGAACACTTGGCGCAAACAAAAACTTAAAATGAGACACAATATTGGATGCAAGATGGGACAAAGCATTGGATGTAAAACTAGACGTAATATTGAATGCAAGATGGGATGCAACATTGGATACAAAACTAGATGCAATAACAGATACAAACATGGCTACAAAACTAGGCACAACACTAGGCGCAGCACTGAGTGCAACATTGGGCTCAAACATAGTTGCAAAAAAAGACATCAACCGGGATGCAACACTAGGTGTAAACCTAGATGCAAAATACGACATAAAAAGAGATGAAACATTAGGCACAAACATGGATAAAAAAAAAGATGTAAACCAAGATACAAAATTAGATGCAAATGGGGATGCAACATTATAAGTAAAATTGGATGCAAAACTAGACGCAACATTGGGCCGAAAATTGGATGCAATCCTAGATGCAATGTTAGATGTAGAATTGGACACATAATTTTATGCAAAACATGGTGCAAAATTGGGTGCAAGACTCGATGAAAAACTATGAGCAAAATAAGACACAAAATTGGATGCAAAACTGAGCGTGAAACTGGGTGCAAACAAGGATGTAACAAAGGATGCAAAAAAAGATGCAATAGAAGTTGCAAAATTGGGAGGAAATAAAGGCGTAACAAAAGATGCAAAAAATTGGGCACAAAAATGGACGCAAAAATGGATGTTAAAAAGGACGTAAAAAATATGCAATAGATGGTGTTTTACGAAAATGTACAATAGCGCCAGATTGTTCACCACAATTGGGAAAAAATTACACTAAAATCCAACGCTAAATCCAGTTTTTGTTGTAGTGGAGCGAGAGATATTTTAGTGATTTTTTCACAAGACACCCTAAAATAAAGATAATATCCTATTTAGTCATGGAGTCTTCACTTAGTGAAACCATTCCATAGCATGTTCGTTCGTGGCATATGAAACAATACTCGTATTTTCAAAAAATATTGGAAAATACCTCCGAAAATCATTTTTTTTAACCCCCTCCCAATATGCCTTCCCAATTTAAAAAAAACCCTATTTTCACTATTTATTGCATGTATCAATTTTTTCATTTACATTTTTTATACCCCTTTAGATTTCTACCTAGTATATTGACATGATACTTGAAATTCATTCTTTTCCCTCACCATGCAAGATAATTATTCATAAGTGTGTAGGGTTCCTTAACAATGAATTAAGGTTACTCCCTCTATGGTCTTTCTCCTCTTTGTTCAATAAAATGAACTTTATGACCCCCCCCACACAAATATATGCACTCCTCTCCTTGATCTATGGGGTATGAGACCTTCTCAAGAGACTAGGCACCCCTTGTTGAAATACCTAGCACATGATACTGATGGAAACAAGGAGAACAAGAGAATAAAATAATAATACTCCTCATTTATGATGATGCACTTAGAGTGGACATGCATGGACCATGAAGACTATGAGTAAATGACCCATATTTTCCTCTCATTTTTCGGGTATAATCCACTATGGCCTTTGCCATAGGGTGTTCACTATTAGCTTGCATGATAGTATGTTAGAAATTTTGAGTTCCTTACTTCTTCTACAACAAAACCTTACTATTTAGTATTTTTCTTTGACCATAAGATTAATGGATTGCGATCAATCCTCTCTAAGTTGCATTTAGAAAAACAAAACAAGCTTAGACAAGTGTAAGTCTTATATCAGTTGTGTGACCATCCACATGAAATAGTATTACAGTGACATTCTTAAAAAAATGGATTCTCAACAATCCAAGCCTAAACTTTAAATCACTTCTTTCTTCAACAGAGTATGGACCTTGGACATTGTGGAACAACCTACCCTGTCACCTGAAACCTTGCAGTTTTGCTTCCAATCACTCTAAATCCTAATGATTACCTAGAAGGCTGATTTCTATCACCTAGTACTACCATGCATGAGCTCCTTGGTAATCTAGTTTGTGTAACAGATGTCAAACATTGTGTTTGGCTAACAATGCCTAAAATGAAGAACATAACATTTGCAAGACATAAGGACTTTCTTGAAGAACTTAAATAAAGTTTTGAAGAGGACTCGCCACCACACACACACACACTGTGATCCATGCTGTTAATTTTAAAATAAAATTCAATGAACATATTATTATCTAGACTCACATCATCTTCTTCATCCACTGTCATGTCATGCCCACACCGTATATGATGATCAAGTAAACTTAACAGTATTACACTAGTGTCCACTGGGGCCAGATGTAAAGTATTCCTTGAATGTGTAGACGTGATTTCATTTGCAAGAAGTTTTATTTCAGAAAGAGGAAGACATGCACCCTCCTCTTCACCTTCATCTTCTCCAGGAATTTCTGCTCTCTCAAGATAATCATCCAACATTTCACAGAATCCTGCAATAGTGCCATCTGCAAATATAACATTGCAACCCATGATCCAAATGTTAACAAGTGGGAAGGAAAACAAGGAAATTTTAATAAAACCATGTTTCATTATAGCAAACCTTGATGATCGCGAACTTCCGACTTGCCCTTATCTACCACTTATCCAATTGTGTCTTTTCTTATCATTCTAGGCTTTCTTGCAGACATGGGTGTTTGCATGTTCTGAAATTCATAATCACTTTCAAAAATTTAGAAGCAAAACATCCTATTCATTACAAATTTTCTTGCCACAAAGAACTGTATAGCTAATTACTACAAGAATTATCACCTTCATTCCTTATCACTATATTTCACTATTTCTATTACTCTGTTAATTTAATTATATTTTATGCCATCTTACAAGTATTTGCAAGTGTTCATGTATGCCTTAAACACAAAAATATTTACCTACTATGATCAATTCTATAATATCCTTGACCTTGGCTAAGACTGATAAGAAAAGAAACATTACGAAATAAGATTGAAATAATTTCAAAATGAAGCCACTGTAATGAACCATTAAATCTCCACTACAAAGCTCAAGTTGATCATGGTGAGCAAAAACCTGCATGATTTTCAATTACAACTAAAGGATGTCTTCTTACATTTTTTGGACTTCCTCTAGATTCAACAGTAACATTAAACATGAGCATAAAAGTTTATGCAAAAGATAATATTGATAAAACTACTGAAATGTACAATTCCTAATGGTAATAAAATTAGACATACAAAACAATCCAAAATCTGTTGGTCACAGAAGCAACTTCTTCAATATAGAAACATCTTAGACATCTTCCAACCTCATGCACCTTAGTCAACTGGTTGCATTATTTTAGATTGATGTCTTTTAATGACAAAGTCTGGATAAAAATTGTAAACTACAAACATGTAGTTAAGATCAAAGAAAACACAAACATACCAAGGAGGTCCCCTCTTGAAGATTTGATGAAGCCCCTTTTGAAATGTTATGTGATTGAATGCCCCCGTGAGAATTTTCTTGAGAATACCTTTTCTCAGAAGACAAATTGCGCCAACCACGCTCTTTGACTGGCCCTGTGATGGTTGAACAGTATTGTATTGAATAAGCAATAAACAACTTGATAAAACAAAGATTGCTCCTACAATTATAGTTTGACCGGTCATAAGATAAGTGTTTAGGGATAAACCATGGTCCATGTATAAGCTTAAACAACAAATAGAGAAAAGAAACTGAAAAACATCTAAGAATTGGCATTCATCAGTCAAGTAAAAAGAATCACCCAAACTTTTCTTTATATATGTCTAAAACAACATACATAAGCTATAATAGCTATGGTCAAAGGTCGAAGAAATAATATTGATGTTCACAATGACAAAAATATTCCAAAGGTCACAACTTCTCTATTTGTAATATATTACTGCAAATTTTATCCAGTGAACAATTTGTCTTCTTCCCCATTGACCCACTCTTTATTTTCATGTAACAATTTCAAACAATAGGCCTATCTAATTCAGTATATGCATATCAACTTGGACACTGTATCTGAATCCATGCATATTATAGAAACTATTACACCATTCTCCAAATTGCTACAAATACAAAAGTCAACCTGATGTGTCCAATAGTCAAATATGAGACACTCATCAAACACAAGTGTACAGGAAAAGGCCTGAATCATTCCAACATCTTTTAGTGTTTTTGACACTTCCGTTGAGATATTTGAGCCTGAAGGTGAGCGTGCTGCAAGAACATCATTTATCAGATCTATTAATGCATTCATTTGGCTTTCTGGAGTGCACATGCTAAAATTTCTACTGAATCATTGGCTGATCCAAAAATGGAATAACAAAAGCTATAGAGCGTGACTGCACCAGTGCTGCCTTCTCCAAAGAAGCAATATGTTTCAAATTTAGCTTCAAGGAAAGTCAATTCAATCAGCATACCTCCTATTAAGGCTTATAATGCACAAAAGGGTGAGGCTGAGCAATATGAATACAAGTCAAAGGGAATCAAGGTGAATAAATCTTGTGTGACCCCAACAAACAAAAATAGCAGCGGCCTTAAGAAATATCATGGGTAGTCTGGCTCAAAGAAGTTTATCCAATTTAAAATTTGAGTTCTCCATTAGAAATATCAGAGGTGAAGAACTAGTGAAGAACATACCTCTTTCAATCTATGTCCACTCTCCATGGTTTGGCTTCTTAGGACCTTGACACATTTTAGTTTGAATTTGATGTCTTATGTCGTAGTTATGATTTTTTCTGATGCACAGAAGTTGAATTTGCTTCTTGCCACATTGAAGAATGCAAGCAACAACACTGAGATGGCTCATGGGGCTTGGAGGTCAAACCATTCATACATGGAAATAAATTAAACAATATTTCCACCAAAAGTACCAAGACTATTGAAACTACGAATACGTTTGGGAGGATAATTCATGATGTAACAATGAAAAAATGAATATCTAGAAGATTGTGTAGAAATATTTCAATATAATTTGCAAAGATCTAGACATAATAATTTGGACAAAGAAACTCAAAGAAAAATTATGATTAGAGGATTAAAATATGAATATAGTGTTGAAGGTGAGTTGTCATTGATTTCAACAAGAGATATCTATGTCAATAATATCAAGCAAAGTAGCATTACATTTTTTAGAAGTAAACTGATGATGTGGTAGAAGAATCATTTGATGACAAAGATGTGGATGTTGAAAAGGAAGTGTACAAGATTAGCAGTGCTAATGAAGATAATATGACCACTATCAAAATTTGGTTTTTATAATCAACCGTGACAAGATCATACCTTGCAATCAACTGTATTCTATATGGAAATAAGGAGTTCAAAAACTAGAATATTTAGGTATTATTGTCAAGAAGCAATGATTGTCTAAATAATTTCAACATTAGAATATTGATTCATTACTGGAAGAGAATGAAATGACTATAGGAAACAAGATTTGGTACTACTGAAATCAAAGAGACATAACTTCAGGAACTCAAAGTTTTGATAATCGCATAGTGTGGACAAGACTCACTCTAACTACCAAAATATGCTACTCTAGTACCTTGCCAATGTTAAATATGCATGATCCAACTACCAGAATTGCAGAGGTATGTTTGAACTATCAGAGACATTGGATATGAGATATTGGCATTGACAAGTTTTGATTGTTCCACCTCAAGTAAAGATGACCCTACTCATCATGTGAAAAGGTTCTAGTGGTATCACCATGGTCAGTCCACATGATATTTTTCTTCAATGATCAAAGCATTGGTTATTTGGATTATAAGAACAATGTATGCGTATGTATATCCATTTGAGATAGGATGATAAAAGTTTGAACCGAAACAACATTGAAATACCATTGTCAAAATAAGAAGAAGTTGATGTAATAGAAGATGACATAATGAGATTGGTTTTGAGCTTTCCAAGTAAAAGGACCAAGTCGATTGAGATTACAATTGATCTATAAATATCATCAATTGATTTGGATATTGGGCATGGATTTTGGGGACCAATTGCTCATTGATCTAAAAGAAGGTGAGGAAGAGGAATATCATTAGACTTTGAAATGGTGTGATGTGCTCGAGTTTACAGTGGGTTTACACTTTCTGACATATTGCAGGTGTATTCAATGAAAGAGAGGGTGTGTGAGATCCATTACAAGATTTGCTCATGAGATAAATGAAGGGTACGATCTAGAGTTTGGAATTACCCTCAAACTTGGACAAAATATAGATTGATTCCATATTTGAGAACTATTAATAGGTCAAGATATTGTTAATGAATGATCAACTCTTGAGTTGGCATAAGAACAAGTGAAATGTGTACAAATCTTGTAAAGATCGCAGTATAGATCTGGGGTAGATATAGCCGCATAGTAGACATGTGTTGAAGGCCCTATGAAGTTCATAGTACATGTCTTGTGAACATTAATGTAGACCTTGTAAAAACATAGCTACAGAAGATTACCTGTTCAATCCATGATTAATGTAGTCATCCAAATGATACTGTTCAATCACAAGTATGATTGAAAAATCATCTCTGTGAGTTCCTGCAAGAAAGAAATGGGTAATAAATATTTGTCAAGACATTTTCTTGGATCTAATAATTGGTTTCCAAAAGAATCACAAATGCCAATCCATAAAATGACCCATAAAACATTACCTGCTTCGCTGATGTGAGAGGAGTTTCACCCCACTGTATGGATTTCTTCTCAAGTTATTCAAAGCTAATACTATCTTCCTGTAAAAGAACATACATAAAACAGATTGAAAGTTTAATTAGGCTATCCATAAGAATTAGAAAGTGCTATCCATAAGAATTAGATAGTGATGGAATTACCCCACATAGATAGTAAATGAAATCTAGATGGTATTCCAAATGGAATATCTCACACATACATTTCACTCCTCAATTGCTCACATTTACTCATAAAATTTTGCAATTATAACACTTGCTTCCTTGTAATCGACCAGTGGAAATTTCTATCTTCTTCAGTTTGTGTGACGAGTATTTCTACAAAAGTTAGTCTTTCAGATATTGCATTTGAGCTAATCTTTCAGCTTATCCACAATTAGTGCCAAAGATCATGAATTTTGTATACATGACATGATTGTCTCATAAATTCTATCTTATCTCAACTTCTAAGGATTATATCTAATAGTTTCCTTGAATATGAAGGTATGGTTAGATATTGTTGGATAAATTCTGGAATAAGGTGAGTGACTTCTCAAAGTATAAGGTTTGCCTCATTAGATTGGATGGCCTTACAGTACTCCTTTTCTCCATGGAAGAAATCTTTAAGCAACTCCTGCACTTTGGGTATTCCTGTAGAACTTCCCATTAAGACAATTTTGAGAATATGGGTTTTATAACTTTTCATTATCAATGGATTTTTGAAACAGATAAAATGTTCATTGTTCATTTTCCCACTCTCCTAATTTTTCAATGTTGGTCCTGGTTTTCATAGAGACGAGGGAAGACAACACTCTCTTAGCCGTATTGAATGAACTTTGAAGTCCTTTTGGGATATGTTGAGTTTGTATTTTTCCCCATTATGTAATGGAGATGTTTTCCTGTCAAATCCATATACAAGTTTCACTCAATATTTTTAAGACATCTAACCTTGTTAATTTCCCAACGGTTTTGGTGGTCCTTCTTTGTGAATCATTGTAATAAAGCAGGATGGCTAATAACAACTTTAATAATTTGATAGCTTACAAGGTATTATTGCCAATTGGGTGGCACTGAGCTTTTAGATAAGCAAGGAAAATGCTTTAATTCCTCCCAGTGAAGGGTCGAGGTTTGGAGGGTTTTGAACTATGCTAATTTTCCTATGTATGAAGAGATCTAGAATTTGGGTCCTGTAGCACCAGCCACATAATTATTGGTTATGAGAGGTTTCTTGTCATGTAAAAAAACTGGTTACATTCCTATTTTCCAACACATGTCAATGAAATCATTTCTCCACTAGCAGATGTCAATAGTTAAAAACAGAGCTTATCATAATTCTGAGTCTGTTCTATTTAAAAGGTAGTTAGATTTAAGTTTTGTTTTGATCACATTGTTGTTTCTGGAATTCCATATTCAATCCAAGCTGGTGTAGCCTGTCAGAATGCCTTCAGTATAGCCTGGCATAATGGTAGGCAAGATCTGTCAGTTACCCTCTATTTATATGTATATTTGGATCCAACGAAGCCAAAAGTAATTTATATGACCAATTGGGACCAATTTTTTAATATAAACAAAAAAGGCATAGACATGGATAGAGAGATGAATGGATTAAATGCACATTGTTAGAGTGAAAACAAGGCAGGCATGGGGATGTACTCAGGCATAACTCAAACGATAAGCCTGTTACCATAGATAAGTAAATAAACATTACTACAAGTATTTACCTGAGACCATGGAAGTAAAATTTAATTATAAATGACAGAAACATAAATCTCGATATATAATCCCAAAATAAATTCATGTAGTCAGTAGTCAGTCTCTGCAACTTTGGCACAGGCAATTTTCCAAAAGCTGTTAATACAAAAAAAAAAGATTACTAGTCAAGTCTTAGTTATATTGCTTAGATGTCACAATCAACTCTTACTTATATTGACCAGAGGTTATGCACCTCAACTCATTTGCATGCTCCTCAATGCTCATTACTAATGTAAATTCCAGATAAGGAATATAGATTGTAATTGTCTTCTCATATTCAGTAAGGGAACCGATACCTGTAAGCAGATCCCTTTTCACAACCTTAGCATGAGAGTTAAGAAGATTTTCTTCATCTTGTGTCTCAGTATCATCCATATTTTCTTCACCCAAGATTTTCCTTCTGTGGGCTAAACCATTATTGGACTGATCCTTACTTCCCTGCTTTCTCTGGGAAGATCTTTTGGTTGGCTGACTACTTCCATCTTTCAATGTCTCCCACTACCTTTCTTCCTTACTCACTCCTGAGAATTCAGAAGCCTGAGCTTCACTTAACTCTTTGTTGGTTTTATTAGATTTTTTCATTGATTTTGAAGGAGTACTCTCCACATTTTTGGCAGAGAGCAGTGGGCAATGTGGATTTGATTCTTCAATTCCCACATTCTGATGAGTTCAAAATAAATTTGTTAGAATCATGCTTGAAGTTGCATCCTCCTTTACCAATTATCACTAGAGAAGCATGTCAAGGCTCAAAACCAATTTGACAAAGAATTCAAGAAACGTGAGAAATATTTTCTGATGTTAGAGGTAAGCATTTCATTTATGTTTATAAAAATATATAGGTCATGATATATGAAATCTGATAACTATAGATGATAGATATGAAACTTCAATGAAAAGAGGGTAACTTCCCTGGTTACTACTAGTAATTAGATAATACTTATACTAATTACTAAAACAATTTGCGGATACTTTTTTTCTTCCATTTGCAAACAGGCATAGTATAGTAACTAGTATCTCTAACTAAGTTGCCAAGGGTAGATAAAAATTTTCTGATTACTCTCACATCAAGAAACCATCTACATAGGCCACACACATCGCATATCCTTCGATGTCCATTAACATAACATGCATAGCTCAAGTGGTTGAATGGTTTGTCAAAAGCAAGTTGCTGACGGGTAGGGTTACTAGTTCAAATCCAGTTGAGCCCCTTAGGGTTACTAGTTGTTATTGGGATGGATATTCAAGGGAAGAGGGGGATCCTGCAAGGTATTCCCTAGAAAAAAAAAACTAGTTGCTATTGGGCTGGATATTCAAGGGAAGAGGGGATCCTGCAAGGTATTCCCTTGAAAAAAAAAGCATACCAACAAAGTATTTGCTACATAATAAATCTGTTTTCTGACCTATAATCATGGTTCATAATGCATTGCTACCCATCAAAAAACTTTGCAACCTGTTATAAGACACCACCATGGAATATAAGTAGCATGGGTATGTGTACCAGGGGTAGGATTCTTCATACTAGTACCCATATCCATACCTACATACCAGAAACGTACCCATTAACACCTTCACTTACTCTACCATACCCTTGACATAATTCAGAGACATACCCTTATATCAACACTCCTTTTAGCATGAAAATTCCTTTAGTCATTAAAAAGCCCCAATAAGGTTGCGTTTAGGGTGGGCCCAGTGGGAAACCCTATAACCATCAAGCCCTGACCCCTTAAACCCTTGTTTCATGCTCACTTTTGCATTTCTAGTTTGGTTATGTGAGCTCGGAAGAGACCAATTGAGAAGAAGAGAGGAAGTAGGGAATTATTTGTTGTTTTAATTATAGGAATTAGTGTCCAGGCCAACAGTTCACCTTGAAGCATTCTTCTCTCCCTGAGTCTACATATTTCAGTTTCATCAAGTTTCAAGTTCCAGATTCTTTTGCTTGTCATTTCCACACCCTATCTAGAAAGGGAAGGAATGTCAATGTTCAATGTTCAACTATGAATGTCAATTGATCAATGATGGACATTGGTATCATTTGAATTTAAAAATGAATTTGAATCATTGTTGATTTACATAAATTTCAGTACTTATTTTTTCCATATATTATTGCATATATAAAATTTGATATATGTACCCTTGACATACCCCCGTCTCCTGTTTCGAAAGTGTCATAAACAAACCTGCACCCATTCCCTATTAAATTGAGCACATAGATCTGTGGACAAACACACAAGTCACAAGATATATCACACAATTTACTCAGTTATTGAAGAATGAAACAGTGCAAAAATGGCTTGCATCTATGAATGCTTTTCATTAATCAAAGAGTAATTAGATAATAATTACAATGAAGTACAATGGATTTAATAGCCACAAGCAATTCAAATCCACACGAGGAAATTTGAATTGATTAGACTCTACTTGACTGTAGGTAACTAAGACCTTTTCTAAATCACTATCGGAGGACTCAATATTTAACAGACCTTGTCTAAACCATAACCGGAGTTCATCGGAGTTCTAAAACACAACTCAAGTGTCACATTCAGTGTTGACTAAGGCTAACTGATTGTGGTAGGTGAGAAATGTGCCCCTCCTGAGTGCAGTCAAGTAAAACTAGCGCTAACTGAATGTAGAGGACTAGAACTAAATGTAATTGAATCCTAACTTAGCTTGACTAGTCATCAACTGAACTGAACTGACCTTGGTTGGTTTCGACATTCCCAGTGGCTCCTAAATTGTAGGGATTAGTATAGGAGGCTCATAAACTGATGCAATTAAGTGCAATTAGTGGCATTAAGCCTCAATTAGTGTTCTCCACACTTTAGTAATTGAAACATGTTCCCCAATTAGGCCAAGTGGACCCAATGGTGCTAATGACTAAAAATATACTGGATGGACTCCCGATTTAGACATGTGACCAAATTGGACAAGGGAGGATTAATAATCCTAACACCCCCCCTAAATTCTAACTTGGACAATTTGTGGGCCCTGGTAACTAAGACCATAGGTCACCCATTACATCAACTAAAGTAAAATAATTGCTCAAAAACAAGGTGCTGGGGAAAAACCACATGGGAAAAAAATCCCCCCTTCTAATTAAGCAGGTAGAATCAGGATCAATCTGGTTCTTCTGTGCATAGGTATCCTGGGGCCTAGCATGTGAACCTATGCATCATTATTTCTGGAGGAATCTTCCCCTTTGGAAGAAGAATGATATCCTCAACTAAATCAGAAATATAGACAGCTGCCAGATGAAGACTAGACCCATGTAGAGCAACTGAAGTCAACTGATAAGTGAGAAAAGGTTCTTGAGGATTCAAAACATGTGAGGAACAATCAATAAACTGATATGTTGCAGCCATGAACAGAAAACCATGATTGGTAAGAACAGCCCCAAGTGTTAGGAGCAAGTGTCCAGGCGGATGCAGAAAATCTTCCTCTTTACTAGTTCTGTGAGGAGATGAGCATGTGATCAATGGTAGAGAAGAAATGGGAGTGTTGAGAGAGAATGCTTGAGCTCCATATCCTGATATATCTTCTGAAATAGCTAATGAATCACATAATAAAATATCATCAACCTCATATGAGGAAACTAACACCAAATCCCCATCAACAGTTTTGAAGAGAAAGTGCGGTACTTAATTTTTCACACCGGAATTGGTGAGAGTAGCTACAAGCATGACTAAAAGATTTTGAATTTTAAAATATGAAACAAATAATATCAGATCCAAAATTAAATAATATCTAAACAGGTTCAAAACATATCCAAAACTATGAAATGGAATCAAATCCCCAGCAACAGTTTTGTAGGAGACTTGCGGTACTTGTTTCTTCACATCGTTGATGAGAATAGCTACAAGCAGTAATGAAATATTATGAATTTGATATATTAAAACAAGAAATATCAGATAAGATATAAATAATATCATATCAGATCCAATAAGGTTAATATCAGATTCAAATAAATGGTTAAGCGAGATGGTGGATGCACAGCTTTCTTCTTCTTCAAAATTATGAATTTTGGTGCATGCAATCCTGCAAGAATTTGCTGGAAGATCTAGATCATGGGGAGTGAATGGATCACTCTGGTAATATGATATTTCTTCCAAAATATCCGAGGTATCACATATTTGCACACCAGTAGCAACATTAGAGGGAGAAAAATCAAAGTTTCTCTTCACTTTCGGAAGCAATTACTAGTAAATTTTTCCCAGAATTCAAAGTAAAATCACCGGTGAATGTTTGCATGGAAGTGCAGCTGTATTTTTCTTCAATATCAGATATTCAAATGTATTCTTATATTTCAGAAATATGAGCATATGAGATATCAGAGATCTCATAAACTTTCGGAGCATTAGGAGAAGGAGTCACTGCATGGAGACCGTCTTCAATTCGAATTGACTGTGTAGAAGTTTCTGTTTCTTCTTCATCTTGAACAACATCATCAGAGAGAGTGGAGGCTGAGAATTTTGGATCAAGAGTGATTATGGTGCGGGATATTATCTCCAAAATTCTATTATGATCCTCATCAGTCACTCCAAAGGTTCTGTCCAATCTTGTCTAGAGTTCCTTCGGGTCTTCAATAGATATAATGAGGTAGCACAAGCTAGGAGAAAGACCCGTTGCTATTGTTCCAAAATCTCCATAATTTTTATTCAGCCAGTCAATATCACTAAAAAACTCTTTACCGAGTCCAGTAGACACCCGACAGAGACCTTGTCTCATCAGAGATGAAATCATCTTCTTCTTCCATTCTAAATAGTTTGTGGACAGAGAGAGAAGAGGAACTGATGAATCCATTTAAAGTTGTACTTGCAAAAAACACAAAAGGGGTACCATAAGGTTGAAAACCTACACATTTCAAGTTTTCATCACAACCAGCATAGTTGATCAATATTGATCAACAATTCATTTACTTGGGGTATTAAGTGGTAAACCTTCTACTTCTGGTGCAGAGCTGGAAGGAGCAATTTTGCTAAAAAATGATCCAGTAGGAGATCTAAGGAGAAGAAGTGCCTTGTCCGCTGAGGCTCTTATACCATATTAAATTGATCACATAGATCCGTGGACAAACACACAACTCACAAGATAGATCACACAATTTACTCAGTTATTGAAGAATGAAACAGTGCAAAAATGGCTTGCAGCTATGAATGCTTTTCATTAATCAAAGAGTAATTAGATAATAATTACAATGAAGTATAGTGGATTTAATAGACACAAGCAATTCGAATCCACATGAGGAAATTTGAATTTATTAGACTCTACTTGACTGTAGGTAACTAAGACCTTGTCTAAATCACTATTGGAGGACTCAATAGTTAACTGACCTTGTCTAAACCATAATCGGATTTCATCGGAGTTCTAAAACACAAGTCAAGTGTTACATTCAGTGTTGACTAAGGCTAACTGACTGTGGTAGGTGAGAAATGCGGCCCTCCTGAGTGCATTCAAGTAAACCTAGCGCTAACTGAATGTAGAGGACTGGAACTGAATGTCACTCACTCCTAACTTAGCTTGACTAGTCATCAACTGAACTGAACTGACCTTGGTTGGTTTCGGCACCCCCAGTGCCTCCTAAATTGTAGGGATTGTTCTAGGAGGCTCCTAAACTGATGCAATTAAGTGAAATCAATGGAATTAAGCATCAATTAGTTTTCCCCAC
Organism: Pseudotsuga menziesii; assembly: GCA_001517045.1. Classification (NCBI taxonomy): domain Eukaryota; kingdom Viridiplantae; phylum Streptophyta; class Pinopsida; order Pinales; family Pinaceae; genus Pseudotsuga; species Pseudotsuga menziesii. The sequence continues at coordinate 148,034 of LPNX010749503.1, read as the reverse complement.
ACTTTAGTAACTGAAACATGTGCCCCAATTAGGCCAAGTGGACCCAATGGTGCTAATGACTAAAAATATACTGGATGGACTCCCGATTTAGACATGTGACCAAATTGGACAAGGGAGGATTAATAATCCTAACATTCCCCAGTATCCATACCTTGGTAACTTAGCATGGAAGCTTATCTTAATTGGAGATAGACATCAAGAATGCCAAATGTGCTTGCATTTTAAATTTAGAAGTGTGCATATGATACAGGTTAGAAAAATTATGAATCTCTAAACCAAGATCTGCCACATGATATTTCTTGAGGCATGGTTCTGTATGAAGACCAAGGAGCTTTAGATAGAAGGTGGACATATTCTTATGAATGGAAAATAATGGTAGGTGTTTATAAAAACCCTATTCTGTTTCAAGGTGCAGTGTGCCCATGGTTGGAACTGATGTCTGTGTAAACTGATCTGAATCAATGGAGTAAGGACAATTAAAAATGATGTCATAGACTCTAAGTTGCTAACCATATGAGAAAACAATGTACATTTCCCAATTATCAGACAAACATTAGACATCGAAAGTAACTCTGCAAGACTTCAATATGTTAATTATATATTGACATGAAGCATACCAACTATGATTGCATTATAGATGTGTTCAGATCAGAACAATGGTGAATCTCTAAACACGCTTTTCCACCTGATATTTCTTGTGGAATTTTTCTACATTGGAACTCAGGAGCTTTACATAGACGGTGGACCCTATCTTGTGAATGAAAAACTGTGGTGGATGTTATGAAGCCCCATTCCATCTCAAGGTACAATGTACCTAGTGTTAAATCTGATGTCTATATGTAAACTGATTGGAATCAATGAAGTTTGAACAATAAAAAATTATGTGATGGACTAAGTTGTTGACCAAGTGAGAAAACAGTAAACGTTGAAAAGTATCAGACAAAAATAGTAGTGCATTTCTGCCTTAGAAAAGCTCCTTGCATATGCTTCTAAGCTGTGGATCCCTAGTTGTGGTTGGGATATAATAGATCTGTGTCTCTTTCACTGATTGATGCCTTTACCATAGATAGGGTGTTAGAATTGAGAATGCGAGCTACGGAGATAGGAAGTAGTAAGTATGGTTAAAGGAAGTTTGAATTAAGAAAATACAACAGCCTTTCAATAATGGTGCAAAGCAGGTGCTGGTGCGGGTACAAAGCCTGGTGCAAGGAGGGTTGTTCACCTTTCCTTTTTTTATTTCAATAGCAACAAGCTACCCTCTGATGGTTCCTTAGTCTAGGGTAGATGGGTAGGTTACCTTTGATAATAAGAGCCCTTTTATTCCACTACCTTCTTAGACCTTGTGGAACAACCTTCATTCTATATAATTTGGGATAGCTATGGTTAAGATGCGAGATTATTCTTTCTCTGTCCCAGGTAGCCAGTAGTGGAAATCACTCTATATAAAGTTATCTTGCAAGTAGAAGGTAGATATAAAGTATCTTCCATAAAGGGGATGTATTCCAGGCTATCTTATAGTATAATATTGCCATATGAAATACAGTTTACCTGAGAAAATAGTAAACGTTGAAAAGTATCAGACAAACAATAGATACTGGCAATAGCTCTACAATTTTAATGATTCAAAAGTCAAGGTTTTCCTGTCTATACAACTCTAGAAGAAATGAACATGGTGTATCCTAGCTCTTTCAGCATAACACCATAAGAAAATATAACCAATCATTCTCTAGACCTTTACCTTGAGAGATTGCTCCTTTGCTATTGAAATCCAACAAAAGATGGCACACAAATCTCAAGGACTGAACATGAAGACTCATCCCCTCCCAAAAGCATAAAAGGCCTCTCAGAAAAATCCATTCTGAGAAAAAGTAATCTAGGACTACCATCCTAAAAAAGAGGACAATGTGCATACTATGATCATTGTTATAACAGGGACCTTGCTTCCAAGAACATTTGAAGGGGGAAACCAACACTTTCAGTTTTTCAAAAGAACATTCTTGAAGTCCAATCCATTCTGCCATGCAATTAAGTGAAACTAAATAGGGCTCCATAAAAAATCAGTGCAAGGCCTCCAATGCTATTACTTGATGCAATTCACTTTTAACATTGAAGGATACATCGTGTCACCGCACACCCAACAAAATTTACCAAAATATAACTCGAGACAACTAATTGAACAATGCCAGCCTCTAAACCCACTAGTCTGAAGTCACTTTTTCTAAAAAATAAATCAGAAGTATAACTAAGGAAATCCAGAGCTTCTACCATTCATGTACAGAAAAAATATAATACCAACCACTAGAAAAGCACATACTGTTCATGCATAGAAAAAATATAATACCAACCACTAGAAAAGCACAACTGATATCTCTAAGAGTCACAAGCCTTCAATCTTGTGACTCTTTACTTGGATCTTCAACTTTTCATTCACCAGATGGCATTTTTCATCAGAGGATTAAACACAATATAGCTTACCTCCAAGAATGCTATGCAAGAATGCTATGCAGTGGCTCTCCAACGTGCCTCCTCCAACACTGCTATGCACTAGATAAACCCACCACAAACCCACAACTAGAAAATGGTGAAAAAATGCCCTTGTTATCCAAAAAACACGATGGTGAAAACCCAAGGACCAACACGGCTACGCACTAGAAAAAATGCCCTCGTTTTCCAGAAAACACAATGGTGAAAACCCAAGGACCAACACTACTACGCACCAGAAAAAATTCCCTCATTTTCTAGAAAACATGATGGAGAAAACCCAAGGACCAACACTGCTATGATTTGAAAAAATTCCCTCGTTATCCAGCTAGAAAACACGATGGAGAAAACCCACAGAAAACCAAGGACCAACACTGCTACGATTTGAAAAAATGCCTTCGTTATCTAGAAAATAGGATGGAGAAAACCTAGAAAAACGATGGAGAAAACCATAGGAAAACCCTATGTAGCATACACAGGGTGCACGCAGACCACACGCAGATGTAGGGTGCATGCAGGCTTGGAGCACTGGTGAAGGGCGTGGGCAGGATTGTGGAATAAAATATCCCCCAACATATTGGATATTTATATTGTTAAAAAAAATCCTTTTTACCCCTAATATACCACCAATATATTGACTTTTAATTTTTTAATTTTAACCCCCCCAATATGAACGGATGTGATATCATATTGGTCCCTAGGTGACGCCCCCGTGTGTTTAGTTCCAATAATATTAATCTAAATTATCATTATTTATAGGACAATATATAAGATATGTAGATAATGAAAGCTCATAATATGAACAATTAACTACTAGTATAATTATTCCTTTCAATATTGTGAAACATCCAATTTAGTATTTCTTGGCCCATTGTATGCTAGCTACTAGACATCCGTTCCGCTAGGTTTTGAGTGTTATATGTAATGACCCCATTTTGACCCCTATTATATATTGGCTTGATGTGTAAATATTGTGTGCATGGAATGTATAATTCCTATGTGTAGCTCAAGGCCAAGGCCCTGTTAGTGAATCATCAACTTATAAAGGGAAGAATTATATATTTTGTAGACCATGTGCTAGTAATCCATGGAAAACATAAAAGCATGTAGATATTTATAGTGCAAATAAAAAGTCTAGTGTTGGATATGGAGGCAAGAAAATGAGGGGTTGTGTTATTCCATTAAGGAGAGGTGAGGTGATATGCGAGAGTCAACCCTCTATTTCCAAGTGTCATATTGAGAACCCAAGTAGATGTCCTTTCCACTCTTTAATTATGTGTAATAAAGTAGTTAATAAATCAACTCATGCATTTAATGGAGCATGCACTGAATTCAAAAATCGGTATGGCAAGGTATGGGCTAAGTTTCTTGAGGCAGAAGTCAATTCCCTTATGGAAGTTTTTTCCTTCATTCTTATCCCACTATAAATAATAAAGGAGGGAGGAGGGAATTATCAACACTCTTTGCAATTGCAACATGAAATTAATAGAAAACATAATCTATGTGAAGGTCATGTTTCAGAGTGTTCAATTTTTTGGAAATCTGGGTATCTTGTGAAATCTAGAAAACCATGTATGCTAAAATTGGGGAGAAATTAAGTGTCAAATGATAAAAAATACCTAAGAGAATCCATGTCTAGAACCCCACAATTTGAGCTCTATGACTGAGCCATAGAGAAACTAGGAATTTGAAGATAGGGAGGGGTCAGAGGCTAGAATGGATTAATAAACCCAGTGAAGGACAAAATCTTTGAGGGAATGTGTAGCAGAGAAGGGGACCTTTCTTATGTTGGGTGTGGTAGGTATGTGGGTGTCAAGGTTGGTTGAAGCTAATTGAGATGCATGTAGCTCTATGGTTTAGCTCATTAGCTTAGCATTCACCTTTCATGTCTCTCTTCATGCTTGATAAGCCCAGCAATGGGCTGGCTTAGTATGAGTGTGTGTGCATATGGCTATGCATGAACCTACATAGTTCCTTCTTAGTGGATAACATAACTGAACTATGTTAGAATTAATCAATCCTCCCTTTCCCACATAGTCTAATTGTTCATTTTCCCTAGCTTAGGAGGTCATCATCACTTCACTAGTGTATGAGGGACTCACCTAGGAGCCACCTACCACTTGCTTAACCTCTATGCATGAGTTTAGGTTCCCCAGGGACCAATCCCTATAATTTGGGAACCGACACTGAGTGCCACCATCAATATCCTTTAGTTGACCTAGGTAGGTATTCAGTTACATTCAATTATGCTCCGGTTACCATCAATTAGTTCACTATAAATTAGCATATCTCTAGTTTGCATGATTTAAGGGAGAGTGAGCATATTTGTTCACCTACCCTCATCAATTAACTGATTGTAGACTGAATCAGTGATCTGAAGTTGCATTAGTGAGCTCTAGTGGTGTTTTTTCTCATACCGAGTTAGCATTGGAGTCAGTTTGAGTTGGTGAATTCAAATCCTATCCAAGGCATTCCAATTATCTGTATTGTATGACTATTGTATTACAAAGACATCAATGATAATGAATGTAATGATAATCTGACCATTTTTAGCCTCATGTGTGTGTAATTTCTGCCATGAATCTATTGATCAATTTTCCTTGAATTGTTAATTCTTTTGCAACCTTCTTTTCATATTGCTTTCATTCAGTCTTGGAGATCCATGGTTTACTAAAATTAACATGGTATCAGAGCCTATGTTCAAGCCAACAACAAACCTTAGAAACTTCCATTGATGCATTAGAAGCAATTGGGTTCCACATAAATCCTGGAATTATTTCCTTGCTCCCTTTGGATTCTTTCTGGAGAAGTCTATCTAGGTGTGATGCACTTAGAAAAAGCACACATGTTAAAGTGGAGAGTGTTTGATCTGACATAATAGTGAATTGAAGTGTTTTGCAATGTTTTTGCAGGTACATTCAAATATTTATTGAAGAATTGTTGCTCAATATAGATGTAATGTAAAATGGATAATTCAACAAATATTACTCCCAGAATACTTACACCCTTCAATTACCTTGATTGAAGGGTAGATATGTAGATTTCCTTGTGCAACAAGGGTCTGTATAGGTTCACCATGGTCATGTTGATGTATTTGTAACTTCAGAATGTATTCACTTGTATATCTTATGTATTGTACCCCAATGTTTATTCCGGGAAGTGTCTGTAATGTAATTGAGTCATGCCATACCCTGATGTTCCTATTGGGAGGTTCTATAATGTAAACAAGTCATGTAAAGTCATATTGGGTAACCCTCCTATTGTTCAAGGGTTAAAGTCCCTGCAGTTCCGGGGCACTAGGGTTATTAGACTCTCCTAGAGAAGTCGGCCCTAGTGAGTCATTTTCAAGCCAGGAATTAGTATAAATAGAGAGTGATCCTCTCTATTTATCACACACTCACTCACACTCAGTTGTAGCGCATAGCGGAGGAAGAAGAAGTTGCTGGGGCTAGAGAGAAAGAGGCTACTGCTATCGGGATATCATCTTACTGTTTTTGGGGCTTTGCTATTTGGTGTTGATTCTATCTCTGAGGAAGTTGTGGGGTTTTATCCTTTATGGTTTCCTCGAGGAAAATCTTTGTGTTCATTGTCTTATGTGTTTGATTGTTGTGCTTGTTATTCTCTGAGTTAAGATCCTAAGTTTATGTTAGCTTAAATGATAAAAATCTAATATGGTACCAGAGCTAACCTGAGAAGAAGACACTGTGCAGCTGTGGAAACTAGGGATTCCTATTTTTTGGATCTCTCTCCATATATTTTCAGCAAAAGAAGGTTGGGATTACCCTCCTCTCTAGGGTGCCTCTTTCTATCGAAGCAGAACCTGATTCTAAGCATTTTCAATTTTTGACCTGACTCTGTTGCCGAAAATTAGGGCTTTCCACAGAAACAGAATTTTTGAGTGAGCCTAGTTCTAGATTGATATCCTCCTCAAAATAGAAGTTTAGAGATCAAGATCAAAGATTTTGGTTGGACAAAACTCTAGAAAAGTCAAACCCTAATTTTCTCCTAAACCAGCACTGCAAAAATTCAGCTCCAGATTCAGATCCGACATCTTGACTTGGTAAGATCTAAATCTTTTGTATTTCCATTTGAGGTTTTCAGTTAAGATCTATCATCATACCAAGATTGATGAAAATCTTGAGGGAGCTGATAACTTCCGAGCCTCGAAGTATAGGATCTCCCTGGTCTTGGAAGAAAATGAGTTGGGCTCCTACATAAATGAGGAGATTCTAGTTCCAGAGGGAGATGAGGATAAGGCCTTACATAAGAAGAAGTTGGTTATGGCTAAGAGGATAATTGCTGATTTAATCAAGGATCACCTCATACCATAGGTGTCCTCCCTAAAGACACCTAAATCTATGTTTGATGCCCTAACGAAATTGTTTGAAGGAAAGAACATAAACTAGAAGATGACCTTGAGGAACCAGTTGAAGAATGTGAAGATCCAGAATGCGAAGACCATACAGTCATACTTCACAAGGGTCTCCCCGATCAAGGAACAACTTGAAGAAATAGATGAAGAAGTGGAGAATGAAGAGATTGTAATGACCACCTTGAATGGTCTCCCTAGGACATGGGAATATTTCATTCAAGGGATCTGTGCCAGAAAGAAGTTAGTCAAGTTCAGTAGACTATGGGAAGAATGCTCTCAAGAAGAAGCTTGGATAGCAGCTCGAGAAGAAAAGATGGGAAGTGAAGATCAAGCTCTCACAGTACAATCTAAGAAAACTAGATCTAGCCACCACAGAGGTAAGCATTCTCACCAAAGGAATAACTTTAGAAATCCTAGAGATAGGTCTAAGTACATTTGCTATACATGTGATGAAAGAGGACACTTTGCTAGAGATTGTCCTAGAAACAAAAGCAGCTCTCACAAGAAGAAGGGAAACAAGAGAAGACATCATGCTCATGCTATAGAGGATGAGGAACATGTTAGCACTGGAACTGATCCAAAGGTTGAGGAAGGCTCGCTCCCAAGTAACAACAGACCACTTTTTAAGAGAGAATTGGCCTTCCGCTCTTCCGAGAGGGATCTCTCACAAAATATTAACAATGCCAGATATGTACAAGTGAAACTATAAAACGTTTGTAGGATTGGTCGAAACAGGGCATAAAATCATTGGGCGATGGGGTCAAGAAAGCTAGCAGAACTTACGTGGGTGAGCTCACCACAGAGGCAAGGTAGCGATTCAATCACAGTCAAATTATAATTGTCTGGTGGGAAAAGAAGAACATGAACAGACCATCAACACAAAACATTGAAAAAATGAATTTTGTACTAACTTTGGAAGAAAGCTTTGGTGAGCATAGAAAGTATGAATTCCAAACTATTATACACTAAGTTTCAGATATGAAAGAAAACATAATGGAAAAGATAAACTGGAAAAACATTCACACAAGAAAAGAAGCGACGGACTGTGATATAAACAACACATGAATCCCTGTGCAAAACACTGACCTCGACTCTGCAATTTTTATTAAAACACTGGAAATAGACCATTTACAACCAAGAGCCTCAGCCCTCAAAAGTTTCCCAATCCAACCAACTCCTATCTTCCTCTATCGGGAGTGTATTTATACTATTCTAGTACTGAGACTATTAAACTGAAAACTGTTACAAGTCACAATCAGACGTTAATAGTCTGGAGAGTGGAACTATTGCCATGATTTTTAAATATGAACAAACATCATGGAGCAAGTGGGCGCACTTTGGCCTGAGTGACAGCTTGATGTGTTCGGCTATTGTTATGGATCCTGAGTATGAAGCCCTTCCGTTTGTTTCCAGGTGAGTCACCATCTACTGGGTTTTGGACCTATGTTAGCTCATCCCCATTGTTTCGAAGGAAATATATATATGTTTTCGAGACCGAACTTTGCAATGATTGGTCAACATTCCCGCACATTCTGTCATCGAGTGTTTTTGTTATTAACATGTGTGAGGGTGCTAGCAGAGTGATCCTTACCTGCTAGGGATTTAGTCACGTCATTTCATCTGTCGCGACACCTTACCATTTGTTGCAGGAAGTATTTTTGGATGCCACCTTGTACAATTGATCCATGCTACAACGCTCATGAAGTGGATGCTCCCACGCTTCCTCTCTCTTGTGATGTAGGAAATGGAATGGTCTCCCCCTTCATGTTGGCTTTGCCCCGTGTGAGTAGCGGATTCACCAGTTACTTTCCTTACTTCCGCAGGCCAACTCACACAAAACGCCGCTTGTCTTTATGAAACATGAATATGCCACAGGGATGATTTTACCTGTATGCATGCTATGAATGGCATCGGGGAATCGAATGATCTTCCCAGAGGCATATTACACATATGGACGTTCCTTCTCCTGTCACCTCTGCACTGGATGTGAAACTTGCACCCTGGGAGTCTTCTCAGCCCTCCGATTTGAGGAATATTTCACCCCCACCGTCCATGTTCCATCATTTCTGCTACCAACTTTTCTTCTCTGGATACAATGAGCAGTTCAGACCAAGGCTTGTTCTCCATCGTCGATCACAATCGACCCCTCCATGCAACCGTCGATCCGAGTAGGTCCTACTACTTTTCGCAATGTGAGATCCTGGTCTTCAACCATGCTATATTGTATTTTGAAATAAACCACAACCGTAAATCCCTTCCCTTCTTTTTCATGACCATTAATATTCACGGCTGGTACCACTTTTCGCGATTTGAAATTGTGACTTTATCCACACAAGTATGGTTTGGGAAATCGGCTGAGACCGTAGATCTTCTTCGGATCCCATCTCTACCGTCGAATGCTTTCAACTTTTAATCGTTTCATGATTTGGAAAATCTCCTTCCATCGAGCAGGTTTTCTCAGCAAAACCATTTCGGGCCGTTGATCAAGCTTTACCTTGATCTCGGCCTTTCATTGTTTCCCCATTTTAACGGATCCTGGGAAAGACAAACTTTGACCATTCTTTCTCATCTTGGGACAAAACCATGATCTATCGTTTCTCTTCTTCCTTGTGATCCCGGACCTATGGGTTATGACGCTTGTCTCTATCGTCCATGCTACCATGAGCCTTCACCTCCAGAAGAGTCTATCACCGTAGATTGATCTCTCTTAATCGTCTGACGGTTCTAATATATGGACCATACGCCTCTGATAATTTGAAGGGTGTTCACATAAGGTTCAAAGGAATGGAACCCTCCTCGAACTTCTATCAGGCCCATAAATTGACTGTTGCAAATGGAGTGTTAACAGAACCATCCACAAAGAGAAATAGATAAGATAGTGATGATTCTTCAAGTGATGAAGAATATGTTCTGATTTCTGCTCTCATGGGAACTATCACACATGGCAGCAATGATTGGCTTATAGACAGTGGTGCTTCCAAACATATGACAGGATTCAAGGAATCCTTTGGGAAATTATCTGAACATGAATCACCTCACAAGGTGAAACTCGGAGATGACTACTAGTATCCAATAAAAGGTAGTGGTGAATCCTCATACAAGCTAGACTCTGGAAAGTCTATCAAGATGAAATATGTATTGTTTATACCTGGACTAAATAAGAACCTCCTCTCCATATCTGCATTGGATGTAAAAGGAATGAGGGTTTCATTTGTAGATGGCCAAGTCCTCATGTGGCCAAAGGGAAAGTCGTTCGATGATGTAGTAGTGATTGGGGAACAAGAAGGAAGACTATAGAAATTGAAGGGACAACCAGAACAAGCTTTGGTTCATGAATCGGTAGAACCAATTGAGCTTTGGCATAGAAGGCTTGCACATGTGCATTACAGAGCACTACCACTTGCAAGCAAAGTTGTTGAAGGTCTCCTAGAAATGAAGACAAAACATGAAGGTGTATGTAAAGGATGTCCAAAAGGGAAGAACACAAAGAAGACATTTCCAAGTAGCGAGAGCAAGGCAAAACGAATCTTGGAAATCATAGACTCCGATGTATGCGGTCCAATGTCATCTAGTTCACTAAGAGGGTATGTATACTATGTTTCTTTTATTGATTATTTTTCTAGAAATCCATGGATATACTTTATGAATAACAAAGATGAAGTATTCAGCAAGTTCAAGGAATTCAAATCCTTGATCAAGAATCACACAGAAAAGAAGATCAAGAGATTTTGATTAGATAATGGCGTAGAATTCACATCAAATGAATTCAAATATATATGCAAAGACTTAGTGATTAAGAGGGAGTTATCCACTCCATATAATCCACAACAGAATGGGATTGTAGAAAGAAAGAATAGAATAATCATGGAAGTAGTAAGGGCCATGCTTCATGATCAAGATCTTCCCATGCATCTATGGGCAAAAGCTACCGGAACAATGGTGTATGTACATAACCGTACTCCACATAGAGTACTTGAAAACAAGACACCTGAAGAAGTCTTCTCCAGCAAGAAACCAGAAGTTAGCCATCTCAGAATATTCAGCTATTCTGTATACATACACATTCCGAAAGAAAAGAGGACGAAGTTAGATCCTTCAAGAAAGAAGGGTATATTTGTGGGATACTCTGAAAGCTCGAAGTCTTATAGAATATACTTCCCAGGATTCAAGAATATTGACATTAGTAGAGATGTAACATTTGATGAAGATTCAGCCTACATCAAATCTAGGAAGATACCAGTTGAAGAACCTGAAGAAACAAAAGCACCCAGAATTCATGATACAACCATGAACGAAGAAATTAAAGAAGAAGATCGAGAATTAGAAGAACCTCAAGAACCTGTAGATCCACCTCAGGAGAAGAATACTCACAAGAGGAAACCTGCTTGGGTATGTGAAATTATCCAAGGTGCAGAAAGATATGGAGCTTCAGAAGAAACACATAGAGGAAGAAAGAGAACTAGGTCCCGCTCCATTTATGTAGCCCTTCTATGTGACATTATTGATAAAGAACCTTCCAACTATGAAGAAGCAGCAGAAAGGAAAGAATGGAAGGATGCTATGATCAAAGAGCATCAATCGATCATGAAGAATGATGTTTGGGATGTTGTCCCAAGACCAGAAGGGAAGTCGATTGTAACTCCCAAATGGATCTATAAGATCAAGCATGCTGTAGATGGCAGCATAGAGAAATATAAGGAAAGATTCGTGGCTCGTGGCTTCTCCCAGAAAGAAGGAATAGATTATGAAGAAACTTTTGCACTTGAAACGAGATACACTTCCATCAGATCAGTACTTGCTTTGGCTGCAGTGATGAAATGGAAGATACACCAGATGGATGTCAAGATTGCTTTCTTGAATGGTGTAGTAGAAGAGGAAGTGTATGTGGAGCAGCCACTCAGTTTTGAGACACATGACAGGGAGTCTCATGTGTGTAGATTGAAGAAATCCCTATACGGTTTGAAACAGGAACCTAGGACATGGTACGGTAGAATTGATGGCTTTCTATCCAGTTTGGGCTTTACCAAGAGTAAAGTATATTCCAACCTTTACTACAAGGTTGAATATGGAAACCCAGTAATACTCCTACTGTATGTGGATGATATTTTTGTAGTAGATATGGATGGGTTGATTGCTGATACGAAGAGGAAACTTGCTGCCGAGTTTGAAATGAAAGACTTGCGTATGATGCACTATTTCCTAGGAGGTGTGGTAGAATGTAGGTAGAATCTTCCTTGGACAAGGGAAGTATGCAGTAGATATTCTAAAGAGATTCAGAATGATGGATTGCAAGGCCATAACCACACCTATGGCATCGAAACTGAAACTATTGAGTGATGCTTCATCAGAAGTGGTTGATGCTACGATGTATCGTTAGATGATTGGGTCCTTGATGTACTTGATGAACACAAGACCAGATATTTTCTTTGCTATGAACACCTTGAGCCAGTTCCTGATAGATCTAAGACATGTTCAGTTGATTGCTGCAAAGCATATTCTGAGGTACGTGAAGGCTATAGTTGATTATGGACTCAAGTACGAGGCAAATCAGAAGATTAACTTGGAGGGTTATGTTGATTTAGATTGGGCGGGAAGTTCCATCAATAGGAAGAGCACTTCAGGATGCTACTTCAATATGGGATCAGGTACGATCTCTTGGTTTAGTAGGAAGTAGTCCTGTGTGGCACTGAGTATAGCTGAAGTAGAATATGTCGTAGCTTTTTCAGCTAGTTGTAAGGTAGTGTGGCTGAGAAATCTACTGTCTGATTTATTTGATATCCAGTTCGATTCTACTTGTATATATTGCAACAACCAGAGTTGTGTGAAGTTTTCAGAGATTCCAGTGTTCCATGACAAGTCTAAGCATATCAAGATCAAGTATCACTATATCAGGGATATGGTGCAGAGAGGAGCAGTGAAGCTCTAGTATGTTGCGACAGAAAAATAGATAGATGATGTGTTGACGAAGCCATTGGCCAGAGTGAAGTTTGAGTACTTTAGGGAGAATCTTGGTGTTCTCCAGCTCAAGGTTCCCTCCAAAGGGAAATGGTGAGACCTAGAGCCATTCTGACATGGTGAGAGGATTAGGTTCCTTCCATGGTCAGATGTAAGGGCTAAGCCATTCTGTCATGGTGAGAGGATTGGGTTCCTTCCATGTCAGATGTGAGTGCTAATCCATTCTGATGCGACTATAGGATTGGTTCCTACATGATCATATATAAGTGATGAATGCCATTCTTGGAATGGAGGCACCTAGTTAGTTACTAGAAATACTCAGTCTGGGACTGAGGACCATTCTGATATGACTGTGGGATGTAGTCTTACATGATCAGACATGAGTGCATGCCCATTCTAATGTGATTGAGGGATGTGTTACCACTTGATTAGATATAAGAGATGATGCCATTCTATGGGGGAATGGAGGCACCTGATCAGTTACCAGGAATCCTCAGTTTGGGATTGAGATCCCTTTTGATGCAGTGTTTTTGAACATGGTCGAATGTAAGTGTAGAGACCTTTCGACGCAGTGTTTTTTAACATGGTCAAATGTAAGTGCAGAGCCCTTCCGATGTGGTGTTTTCGAACATGGTAGGATGTAAGTGAAGAGCCCTTTCGATGCAGTGTTTTCAAACATGTTGGGATGTAAGTGTAGAGCCCTTCCGATGCGGTGTGTTCTCACATGGTAAGATATAAGTGTTGAGCTAGTCTGGCACGATGTGTTTACACATGGTCAGATGTGAGTGCTGGGCCTTTCTGGCAAGATGTGGTCAGATGTGAGTGCTGGGTGTGCCTTTCATACAAGATGAGGTCAGATGTAAGAGATAGGCAAGCCATTCTGACTTAGGGTCAGATATAAGTTTTCAAGACCTACAACCAGCATGAAAATAGGCTAGATCTGTATAACTTCATGTGACGAGAAGAATCGAGAGATAACACCATTCTAAGATAGCACCGATGATGATGATCCAGACTTGATGATGATCTAGATCAAGTGATGATCCAGATGTGATGATGATCTAGACTTGATGATGATCTAGAATTGATGATGATATAGTGATGATGATCTAGCAGTGATGATCCAGCAGTCGTGATGATCCAGATCCCGTGATGAAGAAGTCTTGAAGAAGAAGATGAATTAGAAGAAGACTTGAAGACGATGATGACCTAAAGATGAAGAAGACTTGAAGATGAATACAACTTGAATATGAAGATGACAATATGATCCAGTCAATATAGAGAAGAAGATCAGTGCTGAAAATTGTGTTTAAAGAATTCCTTCCTAGTTAAGAGGGAGTGTTGATGTATTTGTAACTTGAGAATGTATTCACTTGTATATCTTATGTCTTGTACCCCGATGTTTATTTCGGGAAGTGTCTATAATGTAATTGAGTCATGTCATACCCCAATGTTCCTATTGAGAGGTTCTATAATGTAAACAAGTCATGTCAATTCATTGTGGCTAACCCTCCTATTGTTCAAGGGTTAAAGTCCCCGCAGTTCTGGGGCACTAGGGTTATTAGACTCTCCTAGAGAAGTCAGACCTAGTGAGTCATTGTCAATTTGGGAATTAGTATAAATAGAGAGTGATCCTCTCTATTTATCATACACTCACTCACACTCAGTTGTAGCACATATCCGAGGAAGAATAATTTGTTGGAACTAGAGAGAAAGAGGCTACTGCTGTTGGGGTATCATCTTACTGTTTTTGGGGCTTTGCTATTTGGTACTGATTCTATCTCTAAGGAAGTTGTGGGGTTTTCTCCTTTATGGTTTCCCAGAGGAAATATTTGTGTTCATTGTCTTATGTGTTTTATTGTTGTGCTTTTTATTCTCTCAGTTAAGATCCTAAGTTAATGTTAGCTTAAATGATAAAAATCTAATAGGGCAGTGCAGTCGAACCCCAACAATATATTGAAAAATAAAAGTATCTAAATAAGGTTGATGAAGTGTGAAAATATGATTCATAACAATATATAGGTGCTAATGGAATCCTCACAGTTCAATATATTCACAAACTATGCAGAAAAACAATGAAAAGAGAAAAATTAACACATAGATATGGTGCCAATAAATGAAGTTTCTATTACTGTAAATCATGTAAATATGTGTGGTACATGTTTATAATAAAATGGGAGAAAATACTTAGCATTAGGATTCAAATTGGTGGCATACATGTGGCAGGCTTAGATTGGACCTCAAACCCCCCTAGGTTGATCAATAAGCTCCCAAACCACCTCAAACGGTCATGAATGGACATGTGAACATGGGTGAAGTATTATAGGAAATAAATGAGGGTAGTATAGGCATGGTGGAGTGCATGGGTGAGTGGGAGTGTCTCTAGGAAACATTTAATGGTCCAAAATGGCCAAAAACCACCTAAATACATGCATGGGCGCCTCTAGTGAAACAAGTTTCATATTTTAAGGAGAAGGAGCACCCCAAAGACTGAAATTTCATTAATTAGGGAACTCACACTCTTATTTGACCAAAAATAGGGTTCTTGGGTGCATTAATGAGTCCAAAACCCCCATATACCTTGCTAGACCAACATAACCAAGGTGTGGACCAAATGACATAAGTACAAGACACATGAAAATGTATCCTAAGTGTATGTGACCATGGTGCTAGGTAGTATGATGATATCACTTGAATCTTTTGTCTTGGCCTGCATCCACATCTCTAGGGAGTTCTTGTTCTATATTGATGGACTCAAGAATCCAAAAGAACTATGGGATAAGCTCGAATCCTTGTTTGGAAAATAGGATGAGTTCAGGGGCCATATCCTGGAGAATGAGATGATAGAACTACAACCCAGTAAATTAGAAACAATACAACAATTCTTCTCAAAATTCAAATCCCTAGTCATGCAATGCAAGTGATTGGTTCTCTCAATTCTAAGCAAGCTTGGCTCATAGTTTTTTGTTTTTGTATCTAATTTCCACTCCAGGAGACTAAAAACTCCAAATTGGTGAATTCCATCCCTAGATACCTTCACATAATCACTAATATAGGAACAAGATAATATGATTCAAATTGGAATTCTCAAATCTTCTAAGAATCAATATCTCTTAGTTGGAGAATCTAATAATGCACAAGGAAAAGGGAAGCAAAGAGGGAAAGAGAGGAAGAATATTGATTCAAATCCCAAGGATAAGAAGAATCCTTTAGATGGAGACTCTTGTTCCAAGAAAGACAAACATAAAAAGTTTAAAAAAACTAATTTCTCTTACTAGATGAGAGGATTTCACCCAGAAAGTCAATGTATGAAGAAGACCATCGACGAGACGTCTAAAGTCCTTGAACATAACAACATTTCCCTTCCTGAAGGTGCAAAGAAGTATGATGTTGGAAACCATACTAATGAACATGAGAGGTGTCATGCTTTGAAAGCAGGCTTCACTCAATCAAAGTCCTATCTCATTGATTCAGGAGCTTCTAACCACCTGGTTTCCTCCAAAGAATCCTTCACTTATCTGGATCTCTCTAGAGGACCAATAATACATATGGGAGATGATTCACACATCCCAATTGTTGGGAAAGGTTCCATTAAAATTGAGCATGGAGTGTTCCAGAATGTGCTCTATGTTCCATCCCTGGTAGAGAACCTATTGTTTGTGTTCCAAATGACACATACTAGCTCTCCTCACATTTGATCTTGACACAGTGGAGATCTCATAAGTCTCTACGGGAAATATGATAACGAAAGGAGTTGTTAATCATGCCTTCAAGGCATACGAGTTTTCTCACTTTCTTCCTAATTTATATCTGATTTCATTATTGACTCATACCAATAACATAAGCAAGCTATGGAATGAAATATTTGGCCTCCTAAACTTCAAGTATCTTCAGAAGATACACAATGAAAACATGGTTGAGGGATTCCCTATGATTAAATCTTCTGAAGGAGTGTGCACTGGTTTCTTGGTAGGGAAGCATCCATAGAAAAGATATCAATTTGGGAAGGCGAGTAGAGCTTCCTCCACATTAGATCTAATTGATAGTGATATCTCTGGATCAATGCCTACAACATCTATGAATGGATCCATATATTTTCTGACCTTCATTGATGATTTTTCAAGTTATTGTTGGGTATCATTTATGAAGCATAAGTCTGAGGTATTTGAGAACTTCAAAATATTCAAAGGCTTGGATAAGAACACTCTCGAAAAGAAGATGAAAGCACAGAGATATAATAATGGAAGTGAGGATGTCAAAGGAGAATTCCAATAGCTTTGTGCATCAACAAGCATTCAAATGCAACATTCAGTCCCATACAAACCACAATAGAATGGTGTAGTTGAGAGGAAGAACAAAACCTTGAAAGAGATGGCTACATTCCTTCTAGTAGCAAGAAATATTCCTCCTTATATGCGGGTTTAGGCAGTCAATTGTGCTTCATATATCTAGAATAGAGTGCTTCACAAGTCAATGATTGGGGCTACTCACTTTGAAGAATTGATGGGACACAAGCCCAGTGTATCACATATAAGAGTTTCTGGATCCAAGGCTTGGGCCATAACTCCTACTGAAAAGAGGAAATCCTTCCAATCCCAGAGTAGAAAATGCATACTGCTAGGATATGCAAATGATGCTAAGTCATACAAACTGATGGACCTTGCAACCAAAAATTGCTTCATAGAGCGCAATGTGCAATTTGAAGAAGATTAGTGGTATGATCCACAACAAGCTGAATCAGAAGAAGGTATAATTTCTCATCCATTTCCATTAGCCGATGATGACGTCTTGACTAATTTTTCAGATTCAAAATATGAGGATCAAGATGATGATGAACTTGATACTTATATTGAATCTTAAAGAGATCCATATTTAGATCCAACACCTACTCCCAATCAGAGGCCTAAATGGGCCCAAAAGATCATTGAAGCAAATGGGAATATTGATGGGGATCAAGATGACAGGAGAAGAACAAGGTCACAGTATCAAAATGAACTTGTTGCACTCTCCTATTCGGATCCACTTCTCCCATATAGGTGTTTCATCATGATGGGTTCATATCCTAAATCATTCAAAGAGGCTTGCCATGATCCAAGATGGCAGGAAGCTATGTATTATGAGTTTGGTTTGCTACACAACAAAAAAACCTAGGAGCTTGTCACTTTTCCTCCTAGGAGGAAATTAGTTCAATGAAAGTGGATATACAAGGCCAAACAAGTAGCTGATGGAAGCACAACCAGGTAAAAGGATCGTTTGGTGGAAAAGGGGCACTCACAAGTCCATGGGATGGAATATAACAAGACATTCGTTCCTTTTGCAAGAATGGAATCTATAAGACTAGTTTTGTCCATTGCAGCTTACAGAGGTGGGAGGTACATCACATGGATTTGAAGAGTTCCTTCCTCCATGGTGACCTGGAAGAGGAGATCTATATAGTATAACCTAAGGGGTACATTGAATATTCATGCTTAGTGTAATAAACCTAATTGGTTATTACAATGGTTAATTAACATCAATTTATTATTTTACTAATATGTTAATTAAATATTAATTATGATTTATTATAGGGCATGTCTGTTTATTAATAGACATGAAAATTATCCTATCAACCATATTTAACATGGCTCATTATATCTGTAAATCATCCATTCAATTATGAAATATATATTTATTAAATCTAGATTCCAACATGTAAGGTTTTATCCTTACAAATGATATCAGATCCATGAATAAGTGTAATAACCAATTAGGTTTATTACACTTAGTCTGAAAACTGAGGAAATCTCTCTATGGGCTCAAGAAATCCCCAAGGGAATGGTATGCCAAGATGGATTCCTTCCTTATGTCACAAAACTTTGAGAGATGCAGATCTGGATGCAATGCCTACATACAGTAGAAAGGGGGCTCATTATTGTTGATTATTCTATATGTGGATGAATTTCTCATTACTAACATATTTGTTGTTGGATTTAGAAGCATCAAATTAACTTTGAGTGAAGCATTCTCCATTACAGATCTAGGACTATTAAGGAAATCCATTGGTCTTGAAGTAAATAAAAAAAGATTCAGGAATCATCATTACACAGTCTAGATACATTGGATATTTGCTTAAAATATTCCACATGGAAGATTGTAAAGAAGTACCCTTACCCTTCCTATCTGACGTTAGATTGGAAGAAGGTGATTCCACACAACTAGTTGATAGTACACTCTATAGACAACTTATTGGTATCCTATTATACCTCACCCATTCAAGGACAGATTTATCTTATGCTGTGACTGTTGCTTCCATATACATGCAGGATCCACATGAGCTGCATTGGAAGGAAACAAAGCACATCTTGCATTATGTGCAATACAAGAGATAGTTTGGGATCCACTATTTTACCGAAGCATAACTAGACTTGATTGGTTTTACTGATTCAGATTGGGATGATGGTGGAACATACATGAAATATACATCAATATTTGTGTTCATGTTGGGATCTGGGCCACTCTACTGGTCAAGCAAGAAGCAAGTAGCTCTTGCACTCTCTTCAGCTGAATCACAGTATAGGGGGGTTGTGAATGCAGTTATTTGGGAAATTTGGTTGCATGTGATTTTAATAGAGTTTGAAATTCACACTTCTCCTTTAGTATACCTTTATTGTGACAATTACAGTACCATTAAGATATTTGGTGATCCAGTTTAGAAGTAGCATACAAATCATATTGAAGTACAAATGCACTACATTCAAGAACTAGTGCATAGTATAGCTATCACTCCACAATACTATCCTATAGAGGAGTAGATCCTAGACATATTCACCAAGTCCTTCACTGAAAATAGATTTGTTTATCTCAGATCTCTTCTTGGTGTAAAGGATTGACTCATCTATTGTTCCTAATTTACCTTCTTATTTTGAGGGGGGTTTTTTCCCATTAGGTTTTCCCCATTTCCTTGTTTGTTAAGTAGTCATTTTTATTTCATTTATATTGTATGGGTGACTTTTGGACTAGTTTATAGGGCCCATCTTGGCCTAGTTGTAGTCATTTTCCCTAGATTAGGAGGTGATAATCACTTCACTAGTGTATGGGGGACTCACCTAGGAGCCACCTACCACTTGCTACACATCTATGCATGAATTTAGGTGCCCTAGGGACCAATCCCTATAATTTAGGAACCCACTCTGAGTGCCACCACTAGTCTCCTTCAGTTGAACTAGGTAGGTATTCAATTATGTTCAGTCATGCTCCAGTTACCATCAATTAGTTCACTATCAGTTATCCTAGTGCCAATTTTCATGATTTAAGGTAGTTTGGGCACCTTT
Organism: Pseudotsuga menziesii; assembly: GCA_001517045.1. Lineage (NCBI taxonomy): Eukaryota > Viridiplantae > Streptophyta > Pinopsida > Pinales > Pinaceae > Pseudotsuga > Pseudotsuga menziesii. The sequence continues at coordinate 127,916 of LPNX010749503.1, read as the reverse complement.
GTTCACCTGCCCTCACTAGTTAACTGATTGTAAACTGAATTAGTGATCGAGAGTTGAATTAGTGAGCTCTAGTGGCGATTTTCCCACACTGAGTTAGCACTGGAGTCAGTTTGAGTTGGTTAATTCGAATCCTATCCAAGGAATTCAAATTCTCTCTATTGTATGACTATTGTATTATGGAGACATAAATGATAATGAATGTAATGATATTTTGACCATTTTTTTCCTCATGTGTGTGTAATTTCTACCATGAATCTGTTGATCAGTTTCATTGAATTGTTAATTCTTCCACAACCTTCTTTTAAGATCGCTTTCATTTAGGCCTGAAGATCCATGGTTCACCAAAATTAAAAATCTCAAGGGTGGTCTCTCAGCTAAAATAATATAGGAAAGATTGAGACCTACGATTGATTGGAGCGTTTCCCTCACATACCTAGTTACATGGATGACTTCAGTTAAACGATAATTGTTCTCTTGTTTATAAATGCCCAAGATTTATATGTGATGTATAATTATTATTAATGTGGAATTGAATGGGATGAAAACTTGAATTATTCATTAGGATGCCTCTTCATAGTATGTAAATGAGTTACCTATGAATATTATTTCTACTGAGATTCTAGATAACTACTAAGATTCCAAATCAGAAGATTATTGCTGAGTTTGCATGGCCAAAAGAGTAGGGCCAATGTTTAAGGCCAGAAGGGAAATTATGGTTAAGTGGTTAAAAAAAATGTTAACTTCCGATGTGTTGAGTGCCAAGTTTTGATGCCCAAGTGATTCCATCAGGATCGACGTAATGTTGGTGGAAGAGTCATTGTACTAGTGCAGACGCCAAAGTTTCGACACTGAGAAACTGATGGTGGAAATCAACGTCAAGGAATCCATGGAAGGTTGTTGTTCAAGGTTGTTGACGTCAATTTGTTGGGGATTTTTAGTGGAAGTCCCACTACATGTTTTCGATTTTCGATTCCCGATGTTGGAAACATCAAAGTGAAAAAGTTGGGGGTTATCTCATTGGAACTTGTTTGTAGTTTCGAGTCTTGAATCACAACGATGAAGAAGACCATGTTTTGAGATTGGAGTGTCATATTCGGTAAGGTGGGTTACACTTGGTTCACGGGTGTATTGATTTTTGACTCCCAATGTAGGAAATGTTAGAAAAGTGAAAATGTCAGTAAGTTGGAATTTAACTATTGGAAGTGGAAATTGATAGTCAAGATTGTTTATAAGATTAGTTAAGGATATTATTAGCCAATATTAAGGTTCTTATTAGTTCGACACATGCATTTTAAATGTTTGATTTTAGAAATGGTGGACTGGGTGAAAATTGAAAGCTCAATTTTGTGTAAGGTACCCTCTGATGTTCAGGTTGGTCGATAGGAACATGAAAAAGTGGTATTAGAGCAAGAAATATTGAAAAATGACAATTTAAAGAGTTCCCTATCATCTCCAAGGGCCTCCGAGGTGACTGGGCACATGATAGAGTGGAAGCATTGGGGTTGTTTGGGCTAGAATCCACACTTGCAGGTAGAAAATTGGATCCAAGGTTGAAACATTAGGGTTGTTTGGGATAGAATCCACACTTACAAGTAGAAAAACATAGATAATGTTTGCAACAATGAGGTTGTTTGGGACACAATCCATACTTATAGGAAGAGGATAATGGATGCATAGAAAAAAGCATATGACCTTGATTTGACAAAATTATCAATAATGGTAGTTCCTAGAAATTCCTAAATGGGACAAAAGAACCAAGGAGTTAAGGACCCTGTAAATTAATCCATGAGACTAATTCTATCAGACAATGATATTCCATGTGTCATTCCATGCATTTATAATATGTCTAATAAATGTTTCTATGATGCTTAATGCTTCAATTGACCATCTTTGAATAGTTGTAGAAGAGGATAGCAATAAAAAGGGAAATAGTTCTAAAAGAAAATGGTGACCATGAATGATTCCCAACACCCCTATGAGCTTGATGAGGATGTTATTAGAGAAAATATAGAAGAGGGAAATGCTAAGACACAATATAATGGGAGAAGAGAGCATGGAAATCCCCATAATTTTGTTTATACAATGAGAAGTTGTAGTGAAAGGTTGATCAAGGCTCAAGAAGAGAAAAATCAGAGTAACACCACCATCCTTCAAAGAATCGCTAATATTTAGAAGAGAGCTATTTTTGAGTCTAGTGCAATTAATTTGGTCAACGAGATGTAGAGAGACGCTCTATAATTTGTGCTTAAAAAAAGGACCTTAAGTCCAAGAAATAGTTCTACGAGTAGGGCATGTAAGGTATATTTATCAAGATCTTCTTCTATCAAGTCATGTGATTCTCATGTTTCTCAAAGTACCCCAAAGAATACTTCCAGTAGGTTTTAAATAAGAAGGAATTTTAAAATAATTCCTTAAGGATAATTTAGGAAGGTGAGACCTCTCACATTCAATGAAGAAAGTAAGATAATTCAGGAAGTAGAAGCATGGTTCTATGGAATGAAGAAATATTTATGGATTTATGTCTACTCAAGAAATGAAAAGGTTATAATTGTTATTTACAATCTCAATTGACGATATTCAATTTTTTGGGAGCACCTCATGCAGGTAAAATGGATTAAGGAGAGAAGAATCAACTAGGAGCGATTCAAAAATGATTTCAAGGAAAAGTACCTATCTGCTAGGTATTATGATAACAAGAGGGAAGAGTTCAATGAAACAAAATTGGGACAAAATTCAATGGAAGAGAATGTCCATAAGTTTCTGGAATTGTTGAGGTATGCATATTACATCAAACCATGATAAAATTAAGTTTGTTTATCCACCCAATATTGATGAAACCATGATAATGTAAATGCATTGCTATGAGTAGAGCAAAATAAAATCAAATTTTAACCCAACATGGAAAGGAAAGAAAAAGGGAAGGTTTGACCAACATAAAAGTGGATTCAAACCCAAATTTGGAATTCAGATAAGGAATTTTCAACAAGGGTAGCAAGCAAAAAGTGGAAATGAACAAGTAGTAGCAACGTAAAAAGGGCCAAAATGACCACTTAGTTGTTGGGGATGTGAACAAAAACACATGCTTAAAGGCTGCCTGCATTGAAGAGAGAACCCTCAAAGTTTTTAATAACTTGGAATAAGCAGTTACAATGGATGATATGGCAAGGCAAACTCCTCAAATTTATGCAGCATTGGTTAGCCATCAGGAAGACCATCAATAAACAGTGGTGGAAGTTGAAGGAAATATTTCTAAGCAATCTATTTATGTTTTGGTTGATCTAGGGTATAATCATAGTTATGTTACTCCAAAAGTGGATGAAAGTTGTTTTCTTATCAAAATGAGGCATGATGAGTCTTAACTAGTTAAATTAGACACTGGAACAAAGCGAAGAGTAAGTGAAGTAATGATGGAGTTCCCCATAGAGTTGAATGGACTCCTCACCATTAGGGGCTTATGATGCTCTTAATGTTATGGATTGGTTGGAAAAGCATATGGTCAAGGTAGAATGCTATGAAAAATTCCTTGAATGTATTGATAAATAGGGAAGCCCAAGATTGGTGAAAGGGATTTCCAAACAAGTTTCAGGAAGGAATATTTTAGCTATTGAATGAAGGAAGTTTTACAAGAAAGGTTTCCAGCTATATGCATCCCATGTGTCATATTAATTGGAGGACAAAGGAAAAAAGATAGAAGATTACCAGCCATTGCAAGTGTTTAAAGATGTGTTTCTAAATAAAGTACCAAGAATACAAGCAAAATGGGACATCGATTTTACAATAAATATTGTTCCAAGGGTAGCGTCAGTTTTTAAGGCTCCTTATAGGATGAGCACACTAGAATTGGTAGAGTTGAAAATGCGGCTACAAGAATCAATGGAAAAAAAGTATATCTGACCATGTGTGTCTCCTTGGGGAGCACCGATGTCATTTGTTAAGAAGAAAGTTGGCACTTTACGGATGTGTATTGATTACATGCATCCAAATAAAGTGACAGATAAGAATAAATACCCATTTCCTAGAATTGATGATTTATTTGATCAAATAAAGGGAGACAGTGTTTTTGAAGATTGACTTAAGTTCCGGTTATCATCATGTGAGAATAAAAAAAGAAGGCATTCACAGGGAAAGTTTGAATGTTTTAAAGTCCTTAGAGAGAACAAATTGTATGCCAAGCTAAGAAAGTGTGACTTCTATCAAAGAAATGTACAATATTTCAGAAGAAGGAATTGTAGTGGGTCCAAAAAATATTGAAGCCATAATGGATTGGTATACTCCAAAGAATTTCACAGATGTTAGATATTTTATGGGTCTTGTAGGAGAGCTTTCCCATCCTTTAGGAGATGGGAGAATTCTTTATCGTTGGTAGTCCAGTTAGGCCGAAAAAGGTTAAACCTATACTGATTGGACGGTCATTCAGATACTTTTATGAGCATGAACGAAACCAAGTTTGGTCGGAAATATTTTCTTGATGAGAAGGCTGGAAAAGAGCTTAATGACAACCCATGGTGAGATTTTTCGTAAAGTTCGGCCCCTCTGCCCGAGAAAGCATAAAAGGATGCAGAGGGGAATGGTCTTGTCTTGAATATGCCATGGTGGTCCTTTTCATATGATGGTCTACATAGTCTACAAAAGGAGATAAATGACATGATGTAGATGCCCTTTCCTATACTTCAACGAGCGGGAAAGGAAGCAGTTGTGCTAAAAAATATTTTCATTCTTTTAAGAGTCAGAAAAGAGCTTAAAAGAAACTTTGATATGGTCAACCGATCATGATGGCACTGGTCGTGTCCCATGTCGGGACAGTGGATAGTGGTCCAAAGGTCATCTGTGTAGTATAGATGGAGTAGGTGGCTCTTAAACATACCAATACATGCATGGGATAGACTGCGGCAGAGGCACGCGAATCGGTGCGATAGAGGCATGTAAACCGAGGTGGATCTTGAATAGAGGTCAGGAGAGTTGTGTGTGAGTTGTGGTGGACAAACTTGACTACGTGTGATGTGAGTCCAAGTTTGGAGGCGGTTATATGCCAAATGCATGCAAAAGAAATGATCCATTCTTTGGGCAGTGGTCTGGGGACCCACATAAGGTGTGGTGGATGGGCTAGACAACTATTTGCTAAAATAAAATGATGTGCCTTATAGGCGGTGGCCCAAGAAACCACATGAGTGGCGGTAGGCAAGTGTGATTCAAGTATAGGTCCGAAGACACTTGTATCACCATGATGTGGCTCATAATCCAAGGTAACTTCTAGGAAGTGGTCCAAAAAATTACTTGTTAAACATGAGACAATGGTCTCATTAGAATATAGAGGATGGAAATTTGAGCCCGGAGGTGTGAGAGGTGTCTCGAACAAGCTCCGGGTAACTATAACTAGCCGCTAATGGTGCTACCCCTAATGGAGTAGTGCATAGGGAAAATTTAGACCAAATGGGGGTCTACAGGTGTGCATGTCGTCCCATGGGTATTCTGGGGTGGTTAAGGCTTCAAGTATCTCCTCATTATTGTAGAAGCAACGAAGAGACACGTCTAATGGACCGTTGGTGATGGTGGAGACAAGAGGGTCTGTAGAATTGGACATGGTGTCTGAAGAAGGAGGTGGGGGATGGAATTATTCAATAAAATTGATCTTAGATTCAAGGGAATGTTTTCAAAGGTTTCCTAGAGTCGTTCAAAACTGAGACATGTCCTTGTAGTGGTGAGAATAGTGCCCATACAATCCGCAAAGGGCGCAAACATGGTTTGTTCTCAATGACAATATGATGACTAACCCACTGAATGGGGGGGGGGAAGGGAAGGAGTTGAACAGGGGCAGAGGGAGTGTAGTGTACTCAAACTTTCTTTGTTTAGAGTATGACAACAGGGTGGACCAGGCAGCAAATGAAACTTTTGATTTTTATAGGATCCAAGGAAGACACATTGCAGAACAGGGTCTTTCCCTAGTATGGTCACCATATATGTAGTAGGGATTTCTCCCTTGTTATAGAGCAGGATCGCCTACCTTCCATCTATAGGACGGAAGGATAGGGTTCCTGGTGGTTGTGAAAGAAAAATAGACAGAAAACGAAGAGCCAAAATAGCTCTCATAGGGGCTAAATACTCCAAAAAGGGGCTAAAACCTCTCAAAGGAGCTTAAAACCCCCAAAATAGCTAAATATTGAGTGAAAGGGGCTAAATCCCCAACCAGAGGCTTAAAGACCTAAAAATATTATAGATAGAGGGGTGGGGGTCACTCTCAAGACATTCCTTCTTTCCATATTGTTATGCTTCCTAAATGAGTGCCTTGAGACCATTTTCCTCTAAATCCATTCACCCTCCCTCTCATCCATCCTCCCATTGAGCCATAGATCCCCTTTCCTAAGAGAGGTGCTCTCCCAAGCTAGGGCATGGTGGCCCATTTCAGCTAGAAGGCATATTTGTTTTCTTTAGCATCTTTGCTTTGGTAGATTGTTGTTTTGTAACAGTATTTGGTTGCACGTCTATTGTTTAACATGTTCTTGCAAGTTTCCCTTGTTTACTTGTAGGTCTTTTAGTCTTTTAACAGTTGTATGCAGGGTCTTGGAGTTTAAACCCTAACCTTGTGTGTAGAGGGGTTTTTTTATTTCTGTTCTAATTCATTTTCTGTCTATTTTTATTTCACAACCACCGGGAACCCTATCCTTCCGTCCTATAGACGGAAGGTATCCATTCCTGCTCTGTAGTAAGGGAGAAATACCTACTATAGATCTAAAACAAAAGACAATGTGTGCAGATTATGGGAATCTCAGGGCAGTTTTGTGTTGGATGGCCCTGTTCTTCACAAACGGCGCAAGGTAGGATCTGTAGAGGTTCAATAGTAGCTTTCATTTTTTTCCCCTAGCACTTTTTGGGTGGGGCGGTGGAGGTGCAGGTGTGCTGGTTGGTTTTTGCAGGCCGGGTGGAGGATGAGATTTGACCAAAATGGGTTGCATGGGGGTTAAGAATACCTGGGGCCTTGGTGGTTGAGCCGGTGGATCCAGGTACCACATGGGAATTCCCAATGTAAAATTGGCTAAGTTTAAGGTAGCCATTACTGGCTTGCTCATGACACCAGGTGGGGGAAAGAGGAAGGGAATTGTGTGGACTGGAGAGGAGCCCAGATAACTCCCTGATGGTTGTATGTGGGGATGAGGTTATGGTTGTGGCTGTGCGTAATGCTGTGGCTGCAGATGATGTTGTGGTTGCTATTGATGTTGCAGCTGAGGATGATGTTGCAGTTGCGGTTGGGGCTGTGGATGCGGTTGTTGTTTGGGTACAGCAGTGCTAGATGAGAGCATGCACAAATTTGCAGTCTCATTTGGTGTCAGTGGTGGTGACACTAAGGGGAAAGAAGCCGTCATGGTGGTATTGACAAACAACCCAGGGCCCACATTCAACAATGGGGAGGCTGGTATGTTGTCAACCATGGTGTGGAATGCAGGGATAACATTGGAGGTTGTGGTCAGCCCTTGTGGATCAATGGTGTTGATCGTAGGGATAACATTGGCAGGTGCTATTAGCCCTTATGGATCGTTATAAGTCAGTTGGTCAACAGTCATGATTTTCCCTTCGTGGGGGAACATCATGAGACCGAAAATAGTTGATGCTATGGCTCTCATGGCGTACATATAACTTCTTCCGAGGAGAAAATTATAGTCCAATTGAACATTGAAAACCTTTATGTCATTCAGTACTATTTTCCCAGCTAATGTGATAGGGACATGGGGGAGGATTCCTTGGGCTTTAGTGGGATGGCCATCATAAGCCCACAGAGTAGTAGAGGATGGTTGCAGAATTGGGGATCCAAGCTTTTGCCAGACTAGGGTAGACATAACGCATGTGGATGCCCCCTCATCCACTATGCAGCAGTGTATGACCAAATTTCAAATAGAAACCAGGATTTGGTAGGCATCCGTGGTTCCCCATTCTCCATGTCAAATGCGATCAACTTGGAGTCAGAGGGGTCCATGGAACCAAGGGAAGCTAGTAAGGCTTTCCACTACGTTGGGAAAGTTTTGAGTACCTCAAGAGAAGACATGGAAGTAGGTGTTTAGGCCAAATCATCCACGATGCTGTAGCAGACAGCATCTCTAGCCGTGGTGTTGCTGGAAACCTGGCGTATGGGGGGGCACGGGAAAGGGGGTAATTGAAGAGGTGCATTGGTTGTTTTATACATAGATGCCACTGATGTGTCAGTAGTTTTAGTGTTGGTTCCATACTAATTTTTTCTGGTTTGTAAATTGACCTCTTCAGTTGTCATAGCTAGCAGATGGCGGACACCTGTTTCTACTGTGGGAGGTGCCCCCGGAGTGTTGGGATTGGGTTGGGGAGGGGGTGTAGTTGCCACCAATCCTTGGACTGGAAATGGGTTTTAGAGCACCATAGGAGGAGGTCCTAGTGGTGGTGGGTTGGGTTGGGCTTGGTCTATTGTATTGGTGGCATGTTGAACCTCGTTTCTAATGGCCTGTTTAGTGCAACCCATGAAGGGATACTCATATTTGTAGTGCGTGTAGACCTCGCATAGTGTGCGTAATTGGTTTGTACGCAACGGAGTGTTGCATATTGGTGCATTTGGTCGTTGAGAATTTTGGGATGGTCGGTTCGCTGCGACATTGTTGGGAGGATTTGGTTGTTGACCACCTCCTCGCGGTTGATTGTTGCCTTGGTTCTAGGGTCGGTTATTCCTAGCTTGTCCTTGTTGGTTATTGGGGGCTGGCTGGTTGGGACGGCTTTGTTGTGAAAACACATGTTCCAATGGAGCAGGGGCGGGGGCTTGAACAGCTTGCACCGATGGTGCATAGTAGACTTAGGTGGCTGTCGGTGCCACAAATGTGGGAATTTGTCCTGCGTATTACTTTGTTGGACAAGCTAATGCCTGGGCCTACTGAGGTGGCCCAGGTTGTGGATAGGAATTTGTGGCCCCGGACAGGGACATCATTCTTGCATAGTCTAGAGTTTGGTTTTGGTAGGAAACACTAGGGGTGTTGCTTGGTTGTGGTGGCATTATAGGTGGTGTCGGATAGTGTTGTGGTTGGTGGGAGATAGAACCTATGATGCCATCTGTGGCATGGGATGCCCCCGGTGCATCCCGGTAGGAGGTGCCTACACGAGGAGCATCTGGAATGATAGTGTAAAGGTAGCTAGACTGTGCATAGATCAGATCAAACTACTGGGCTTTCAAGATGGACTCCTATTCAGATTGGGGATGTTCAGATGCGACGTACATTTCTATAGGTGGTAGCAAGGTTTTTAGGAACCAGTCCAGGAAGATCACGTCATCAAGTTGGATCTTGCACAAACTACAGCGTCACCACCACTCATGGATGTGGTCAGTTATGTGGGTCGCAATATTCTGGTGGCAAGATAACAAGATCTCCACCCCTTCGTCGTATCTAATGGGAGTTGGAAATATTGCAGGAACATGAAAGCTAGGGAGTTGAAATCCGAGTACTTGGCTTGTGGTAACTCGATGTATCACTTGGTTGCATCACATGTGAGGGTGCATTGGAATAGTAGGAGCTTGATCGAATCATCTACAATGCTATTTGATGAGCACCATAGGTGAAACGTCATGATGTGGTTTTGGGGGCACTCCCCTGTCTTCCATTCAAACTTGGGAATGTCTGAGGGAAGTTTGGTTGGCATGGGAGGCCAAAATTTTTGATGGCAGATAGGTTCATTTGTTAACATAGCCAAGTCAAGTAAGTTGAGATGTGCCATGAAAGGAAGGTTTGACTCAAGGTTGATGTGAGATGGGGTAGTGATGGTGGTGGGGTTTGCAGTGACATGATGCACCTGCATAACTAGGGGTACTTGTGGCACTGTTGTGGACATGCCACTGCCACCAAGTGTGGTAAAAGGAACTGTGTGAGTGGAAGGGCCACTGCCCCCATGTGTGACAAGTAGGTGGAAGGGCCACTACCCCCATGTATTCCAAGTGGGACAGTGTGGGTGGAAGGCACACTACCCCCATGTGTTACAAGTGGGACAACTTGATTGGTCAATATGGGTGGCGATAGCTGTCTTATGACGGTTTGCATGACCATGTTTGGGCCACCAGCAGAGGTGTTGGTGGTGGTGTGGGGTGTGGACATGGGCTCACTGCCAATCACTAAGACAGAAAATGGATCCAGGTTTGCACCAGCCATGGGGCTAGATGGTGCAGTATGTAGGTCTGGCTCAGATTGGTATGATTCTGAGTTTGAATCAGAGGCTGTATGGCCTTCTGATGGTGTAGAGGGTCATCAATAATGATCTCGACAGTGTTGGTGTAAGGACCTGAATTGTGGTGGGTCACCTGTCAGGCATGAGGAAGAATGCGGGGGATCAATCGTGGCTGATTTGTATGTCAAAATGGTGAAATATGGTAACGATATTTGGACCCCAGTTTTAATGGCTTCCTATTGGCTTCAGGTGGTCACTTGGCCACCAAGACTACCAGAAGACAACATTTGGATTTTTCCTCACGGGAGTGCTAGTCAATCGGTGGGGGTCGTTGCCCATTTCGCTTGGCAATTCCTCTCAACGGCCAGCTACTTTGGGGTTGTTACCACCTAAGTTGTACTTAGTGGTTTTTTATCAAGTGAGATTGGTGAACCGAACAAGGATAACTTGTTCAAACTTCAGAAGACCTTCAATCTTGCTTCTGGAAAACTTTGTTGTACTATATCACATGTTCATACCCCCATGGGGGAATTGTAATAAGTGTTCTAGCATGATAGTGTCTGTAAAAGAATCGGTCTCTTAGACTTTATTTGTCAATCGAATCAGCCCAGGGTGTGTTTTCCGTTGGTTATTATTGGTTGTTGAATAAACGACTGATAATTTCTGAGTTTTTCACTCCATACCTCCAAAGTTGGGGTGGTCAGCTTGGCATTTAGGCCTATTGAGGTTATTAGAGTCTATGTGTCAATGTATAAACATGCTAGGCATCATGGTCGAGTCATATGAACATGTCTAGGTCCCCCTAGGTTTTTTCAATTTTTTAATTTTTTAATTTTTTCAGTGTTTTTAATTAAAAGTTAATTTTTCCAAAACTTAGGCTATTTTTTAATAGTTTAGTTGGAAAAATTAATTTTGTAATAAAAGTGGGTGAAATAATAAGTTTCAGTCATGTAGGTACTCATTTTCAAGCTAAGAGCACCATGTAAACCCATGGACCCACTTTTTTCAGGTTTTGAGACATTTTCCATCACTCAGGTCAGAAAACCCCAAAAAATCAATTATTGATTATTTTAATTAATAAATTGATGAATAAAGGAGCAAATATAGAATCCTAGATCAGTGGATTCTTAGCCAATTTGATTGAAATCAGTCAAATCTGAACCAGATTGACTGGATCTGACAAATCCTTGACTAAAGGAGGTGATCTGGACAGATCCAGAGTTGATCTTCATCATCCTTTATGGGGAATTGCGCCCTCTCTCTCTCCTCCACATGTGTGGGATCTCCTGGAAGCTCTATGGATTTGATGTCTCAGTTTGTGGGTTGATGTGTCAGCTCAATCAGCCCCCCGATTGACAAGTAGGCTTAGTTCAAATTCAGATCAACATTGATTAACTCTCCTTCAGTTGTAGTGGTTTGTCTCCTTCGGATTTGCGCCTCGCCTGGGATGGATCTCCTATTTTTTGTATAAATAAGGCTCAGGCTTCCTCTTCCAAGGTAGTTAGAGCTGTATTGAGGAGCTATTGCCATTGTAATACTACTATATTTTGTGAATAAAGAAGCTTTGGAGGCTATACCGTGTAGTGCATGTGTTTGTGTGGATTCCTAGTGTCATGATGCTAATGTGGTAACTGTAATTTCTTTCCAATTTATGTGCTGCTTTTGTTTTTTGGCTTCAAGGATTCGGTTGAATCAAGTAAGGGTGTAAACTAGGCAAGTTAGATTTCTTTCTCTTGTTTATCCATATTATCTATGCTCAAGAATTTCAGTTATATGCTTAAATAAGATTATTTTTGCATGAGCTTTCATTTTTGTTGCTTTATACATATATATCCAGATCTCACGAGGTGTTGTGCAGGCTTATGTTATCTAGTTGCAGTTTCCCAATTGGATGAATGTGTGGATCAAGGTTGACGCCATTCCTTATCCAATAAGCTCAAGACTTTGTCCCTCAGCACTCCACAAAAGGGCTTCCTTTCAGCTTGTTCCATTCAAGCAACGAGCCGACCTTCTCTCCTCTTTTTCTCCTTTCTTTAAAAAATCAATCTTCCGGTTACGTGTCTCTTCCTCTTATGATCAGATCTAGTTCTAGGAATTGAATATATATTGTTATATCTAGTTCATAAGAGTCTTGCTGCTTATATCTGTAATTTCATAAAGAATATCATTTCATAAAGATAGATCTAGGTGTAGGAATTTACTTTTTCGCAAGTAGCTAAATCATAGATCTAAAGCTTGATCATAAGGTAGTTTATTTTTTCGTTCTTTAAAGATTTAAATTCTGAAATAAAAGTGCATATCTCATTGGCTGCCCAAACAGCAAGCCAAGATCCCAAGGAAAGCTTGCTTTCCTTGGTTCCTTTTTGCAAAACTAGATTAGCCCCTTTTAACAATTTTTTACTTAGTTTTTTTTTGGTAACAAGTGTGGTGACCCAAAACACTTTTAAAGTGTGTTTGGGAACATTTTATTTTAATTGATTGCTTTTTTTTATCAGGTTTAACAAAAAATAGAAGGATACTCTGCCCATTTTCCAACTCTTAGGCGAACCAAAGCTTCCCGAAGGCTTCCCCCACCGTTGTGATTTTAGTTTAGCTTGTTACAAGCTTGTTGTAAGCCTTTGGATCCTAGATAACAAGGAACAAAGTGGATTAATTTAAGTTTACTTATATTTTAAATCACTTCTAATAAAAAAAATTCTTTTTGAATAGGCTCTTTCGATCCTATTCACCATCCCCCCTGGGGGAATTTGCGTCTATGTCATTTTTTACTTTTTGTTCATCTTTTTTCAATATAGTGTAGTTCTAATCTACAGGGTAGTATACCTTGACTTATAATCATTTCCATATTCCATATATGGTGGTTTCAAAGTAATTTTAATACTTACCCCACGAGCCTCCTTTCGAGCTGAAAGGTGAAGAAAGGGTTGTCGTAGTCTAATTAGAAAATCGTGGTTTTCTTATCTGTTTATGCTTCATCTGCTATCATCATTTATTTTAGTAATAATAATAAAATCAACCCATCCTTGATTCCCTGATTGAGGTCCACTTGGATTGAAAGAGGTTCCTGGGGGGTTTTCTTTTTAATAAGAACACCTCTTCTACAATTTACTAAAATTGACAAGACTCCGGTGTGTATACTCTACACTTGGATGTGGTTCATCCGATTAGTCAAGCTACATAAAAAGCACTTGAGTGACTATATTAATTAGTCCTCACCTCCCAAATTGACAAATCATCAGGCAAAAATCCAACGCCTCGAACAAACTATAAGCGATGGAAAAATACCCAAAGGAGTGGGAGCAACTAGAAAGTGACCTCGAGGCACCGATCTCTGTCACACCCTAATGGGTGCGTTATGAACAATAGTCTACAATACTCTGTTCCAGCCCACAAACACCTTGCGGGTAGCCATGAAAGTTCACTTTTGGACATACTCCAAGTACCCCTCGGGTATATCTGGAGTCCCCTTTTCACCTAATTTAACTCATTCGCATTCCACACTACTTTAAAATCTACCAAGAGACATTTGCAAAACATTCATTCAAGCGCATGCAAGCACATTATTTTGTTTGTTGACTCCATTTAAGGAATTGGTGATTTGTTTCTTTCATTTATATATATATATATATATATTGAGTGTCATTACTGTGCTTATTTGCTTAAAATATTGCATCTTGTTATCTTTTGTTTCCATTGGTTAATTTCAAAACTCCTAAACAACTTAATCAATATCACACCATCACATTAATTAATTATCCTTAGTAATTATATAGGGTCTACCCCGCTTGGATTCATTAGGAGTTAGCCTGAACGGAGGAGTCGAGAACAAGGTGACAGCCTTGACTCAAGACTTGCCCCCAAGGACACATCGAGTGGCTTGAAGATTTCTGCCATGTGACCCAGGTGTGTGAAAGGCGGCAACAATTTTTGGCGCCGCTACCGGAGATAAATCTTTTTATTCCCGAGTACGAATTTTGTTTTCTGCCTTTTTGGTTTTTCTTTGGTTGATGAATTCTTAGAGTAGATATTTAATTTTCATCTGGCAACTCCACTGACCTTTTGTTTAGTTTTTCAAAGAAAAGCAAAAAATATTTTTTGTGAAAATATTTATAAATGCTTATTTTTGCTTTTCACATGGCGACTCCATTGAAGGGATAAAACCCTACTTTTGTTGAGACTTGTTGTGTGTAGATGAGCTCATACGACATAGTAAAACCTTAAAATGCTCATTATTCGACAGCTCTGCTTCAGTACAAAATACATAGTTGATATATGCTACTGATATGCCATTATGTATGATGAGGATTATGGTGCTCTAATTTCTAATGCATATCCTTCCATCAATTTCTCGGGCATCTTGAGTTTTCCTAACTATGAACCATATCTCCAGGATGAAAGATATTCCCAGGATTTGACTTTTTATGGAAATGGTGATTCAACTGTTTGTCACATCATATTTAATTTTGCATTTGTGACAAAACTCAACATACTTCATAGGGATAATGTGATGCCAATCTTTGCTCATTCTTTGAAAAATAAGGCTTGGACATGGCTCTGTGGTCTTCTTGATAAATGCATTACCTCCCATGGATATTGGTGTGCTATGATTTTTTAGAGGTGGCATGATGGCGAGGGAGATATGATGACGGTTGTAGGAAGGACCCTCACCTACCTAAATGAGATAAAGGAGCCCATGACTTCCATTGTAGATGAGGACACTCAGGATGATCCTATTGAAGAGCTTCAGGAGCAGCCCATGATTGAACACATTGTTGAAGACTCTCCTCATGTCACCTTGTTACCACCTAAGTTGTACTTGGTGGTTTTTTATCAAGTGAGCTTGGTGAACCAGACAAGGATAACTTGTTTGGACTTCAGAAGACCTTTGGAAGTACTTCTGGGAAGTGCTTGTTGTACTATATCACATGTTCATACCCCATGGGGGAATTGTAATAAATGTTCTAGCATGATAGTGTCTATAAAAGACTCAGTCTCTTAGAATTTATTTGTCAATCCGATCAGCCCAGGGTTTTTTTTCCCTTGGTTATTATTGGTTGTTGAATAAACGACTGATAATTTCTGAGTTTTTCACTCCATACCTCCAAAGTTGGGGTGGTCGTCTTGGCATTTAGGCCTATTGAGGTTATTAGAGTCTATATTTCATTGTATAAACATGCTAGACATCATGGTCGAGTCATATGAACATGTCTAAGTCCCCCTAGGCTTTTCTAATTTTTCAATTTTTCAGTTTTTCAGTGTTTTTTATTAAAATTTAATTTTTCAAAAAATTAGGCTATTTTTTAATAGTTTAATTGGAAAAATTGATTTTGTAATAAAAGTGGGCCAAATAATCAGTTTCAGTCATGTAGGTGCTCATTTTCAAGCTAAGAGCACCATGTAAACCCATGGACCCACCATTTATTAGTTTTGAGTGATTCTCCATTACTCAGGTCAGAAAGCCCCAAAAATCAATTATTGATTATTTTAATTAGTAAATTGATGAATAATGGAGCAAATCCAAAAATCATAGATCGGTGGATTCTCAGCTGATTTGATTGAAAGCAGTCAGATCTGAACCAGATTGACTGGATCTGACAAATCCTTGACTGAAGGAGGTGATCAAATCAGATACAGAGTTGATATTCAGTAGTCTTTATGGGGAATTGCACCCTCTCTCTCTCCTCCACATGCGTGGGATCTCCTAGGAGATTTGTGGACTAATGTGTCAGTTTATGGGTTGATGTCTCTACTCAATCAAGCTCTTGGTTGACAAGTAGGCTCAGCTCAGCTTTAGATCTGCATTGATTGACTCTCCATCAGCTGATTTGATCTGTCTCCTTGAGATTTGTGCCCCCCCTGGGTTGGATCTCCTAGTTTTTGTATATATCCAAGCATAAGCCTCCTCTTCCAAGCTAGTTAGAGTTGGATTGAAGGGCTTGCTATTGTAATACTGTTGTAATCTTTTAATTGTTGAAATAAAGAATCTTTGGAGGCCAAATGGTGTAATGCTCTCATATGTGTGGATTAAGCATTGTCTTACAGCTATTGATGTTGCCAGCTTTTCTCACAAATTCTGCATCTGAACGCTGTCTGGCTTGAATGATTCAGCTGAATCAATAGGAGTATAGTTGGGAAAGTAAGGCTACTTGTTTTCCTTATATCTCATAGCATATATGTTAGAAGATCTAGATTATACATGTTTAATAAGTTTATTTGCATGTAATTCTTGTCTCCTTTATATATATATATATATATCCAAATCTCATGAGGTTTCATGCAGGATTGTGTGTTTAGCTTTCAGGTAGCAAGGATTGGAAGAGCTGTGGATCTAGTTTGACTCTAGTGTACATACAAAAGCTTTGTGAAGACATTGCCCCTCTGTATTCTGTTGGGAACCCAATATGCAAGTGAATTACAACTAACACACAGAGTGTACAATATTTATTGTCAACTTGAGGAATTCTTTTATTTCGAGGATAACATGCACAGTATATGCTTAAACATGAAATCACTGTAATTGAACAATACTATCCTTTGTTTGGCTATGCTCATCCCAAGAATCTAATTAATCTAGTTACCTTCTAAGGAATGCAATCACAATTACCTTCTGCTATGTCTTGATATGAGAATAGAGAAATAAAAGTCACATCTAAGTTACAATTGCAGATAAAGGGAGATCCTATTCACACCACTTAATGATTAACTCAACTATCTAATCTGATTGTCCTAGGAATCCAAAAACATAAATTAAAATTTGATCTAGGAATTCAAAATACAGAAATTGAGTTCAGCTGTTCTAGGAAATTGAAGTACAGGAATGAAATTCTGTAATCATAAAAATAAGAGACAAGCTGCAAAGATTTATGGAAAAAAAACTAAAATATCTAAGGATGAACAGAGCTGTTACAGTTACCACATGAATTGCATAAGAAATAATTACCTACTCAGTCGACTGTCACACTATGCCACTACAGGTATCCAAGGAATGCAATCATGACACACTGTAAATACACACTTGTTACAGCTTCCTATGAAGAAATAAAATTAACATAACATCACACAACAAATAATTGAAAAGGCCTAATTTAACTCAGCAATCCCTGTGGAAGGTGGGCCTAGCCTTCACACAGAGATGCTGGCTGAACACACGTAAAAACCTTTAGATCAGAAGTAACTCCTTGTATTAAAAGACAGAGTGATTACACAATTCCTCCTTACAACTAATACAATGAATTGATTATATGTTCAACAACCCCTGGCTTGAAATAGTTCTCCATATTTATACAATGTAAATCATAACATCCTATCCTATTATGGGGCAACCATGAAGATCCCTGATCTTCAGGGGCCCTACATGACAACATCTGTTACAAATGTGGCAGGATGACAAATAGGAGACATAGGAAAACTGTTAATCACCCCAGGAGTGACGATATCTTCATATTACGGCTACACACAAGCAACAACGCATTGTTGACCTCCAAGTCTGATGCATTCTGTTACAGCTACCTTGACATAGCCTTATCCGGGATATTGCACTGGAGCTGCATTCCTTGGGTAATGATAGGATGGATGAGGATCAGCTTGACTAATGAATACCCATCCTTTTCGTATCCTGTTCAGCCCAATCTTCTTGCAGTCCATATATCTCAAAATGCCTTTATAAACCACCATATGTTAGCGCATTGAGAGATACGAAGCCTTAATTATCACAATCATAAGTATTAATAAAATAAAAGAATGACCAATCATACCTTGGTGGTTTGAAGAGTATAGTGGGGGTAAAACGTTTATTTGGCATGCTCAATGGCATAGGACAGAACAAGAAGAGGTAATTAAGGGTGGTCAAAAGAGGCCATTTATGGGCCCAACATCTTCCCCCAACTATTCTATTGCATGTCCTCATGCAACAACCTCCATTACTCTGAATCTAAATCTTGCACTGAGCTCTGTTCATGGAGAGAAGAGAAGTTGTAGGGGAACTCAGGCGTCCCTTCTTTTTCTACAAACTCTCTATGAGCAATACAATATCTCCAACATAGCTGCTCCTCTGCCTTGGTTAGTGAGAATTCCATCCTATATGGTTTTGTTGGCCACCAGATGAGGGGAAATTTAAATTTTAGACCCAACCAATTAGCCCCACACTCCCTGATACATCCAACATAACCCTCGACCCTGGACAGTTCCTGTTCAAAATTTCTAAAATAATAGGGGTCTCTGCTTCTGAGTATAGGAGAGGAAACCTGCCATCTGTGCTTACTTCCTTCCAATGCTGCTTGTTGGTGTATAGAAATATGGTTGGTACAAGTAGAAATAACTTCCTCCTGCAATTCCATTATGTGTCGAGTCTGGATGGGGCATGAAAGCAAACTCCTGTATCGAGCAAGAAGAATACCCAGATTTTGAGGCTCACTTCCAACCCACAGGTTAGAGTGAGTTTCATTGTGAGAAAAGGTTTGAAAATACCTTTCCCACTCAGCATGATTGCTCAAAAAATAAGCAAAGGCCCTCAACTGAACATCCCTTGAAAAAGGGACAATATTTGAATGGCGGTCCAGAGGGAAATCCATCTCATGCAAATATAATTCACACAGCAAATTTTGATCTTCAAATTTACTTCTTAAAAATGTTTCCAAATTTTTTGCTGAGGTAGTTATCTCAAATGACCTCCCTTATTTCCCAGCTCTCAACTTAAACCAAACAAACTGTTCAAATAGGAAGACAGGGTAAGAAGAAGAAGGTACCCTAGTGCCCAGGAGTTCTTAAGAGAGAGCATACATCTACTCTTTTTCCTTCTACATAAACTGGAACTTTTTCAGCTCCCTTAAATTGCTCCGTAGCTCTTCCTCTTGAAGTCTCTGGGTCATACGTTCTTCTACCCATTTATCCTCCAGTCTCTTGATAATATTTTTATGCTCAGTAAGGGAAATTATCCCTCCTTGGTATTCCTCCACTTGGCTCTTCCATTTTATTACCTCCATTCTCAGAATTGAGACTTCTGCTGTAAGGTTCAGGATTTCTTCTTCATGATGCTCCTCCTTGTCAGAATCAAGGTTGATGAAATTTCGAAGGGGATCAATCCACACCTTGTTTTCTGATGTGCCACATTGGACATCCTGCACATCTAAATATATCTCAAGGGGTGTTGGTTCTTGTGTGACAACAACCTTTCTTGGACTCTCTTCAACAACAACATCGACCACTCTTGGAGATGCTGGTTCTTGTGTAACAATGTCTTCTTTCTGGGGTTCTCTCATGGAAATTTTGGCAGCTGACTATGAGGACATTGGTTCTTGTGGAGCAACTTCCTCCTGAATTTTAATTCCATTTTCTACCTAATTATCAGCTGCTATCTCAGCCAGAGGTTGTGAGGTTACTGGTTCTTGTGTGACAGAGCCCTGTTCTTCTTTTTTCTCCTGCTGCTAAGATTATATGTCTTCTTCAGTATGTAGCTGCTTCTCAAGGATTTCAGTATCACCTAAGGATTGTGTTTGAACTTGTTCATCTTCACTCCAATGCATATCAGGAATGACATCCACTTCAGGGTTATTCTCTTGTTGCATTTCAATAGTCCCTACTGCAACCTTCAAGGATGTTGGTCCTTGTGTAACAACATCCTATCTCACTTCTTCATCTCCCTGCTGTTGTGGCTCCTCTTCTATAATTTTTGTGTCATGGGACATTTCTGGAGTTGTGGTACAGAATTATTTATTAAACTCCAGAGTGCCCTCAATCCCCGGTTCTCCTCCCATCTAGTCAGCCACTTAGACAAGCACATTCAGGGATGTTGGTTCTTGTGTGACAGCACCCTATTCAATCCCATCATTGCCTTGCTATTGTGGTTCCACTTCTATAATTTCTGTGTCATGGGAGGACTCTGGGGTCATAGTGCAATATTCATCCCCACAATCAGTAATAACTTCATCCCTTGGTTCCTCTATCCCAGAGTTAGTGGCAAATTCAACAAGCATGTTTAAAGGTGCTGATTCTTGTGTGACAGCATCTTCTTTCTCTGCAACTTCCTCCATTGTAGGTGCAGACTGTTGTGTTGTAAAGGCACGAATTACAATCTTGTGGACTGCTTCCTTAAATATTTCTCCACAGGTGGGGCAGACCACTCTTTCTTCCTCATTACTAGGCTCGGTAGGATTTGGTCCCTCCAATTGATCCGCAGCCTCCACCAATGTGTGCAACTTCCTTTCACCCTATTTTTTGCACACTTCTTTCCAATTTTCCAATTCCCTTCTGAGTGTTTGGACTTCCTCTTTTAATAGCCTATTTTCGAACAGAAGTCCTTCAATTTGGTTTCTTCTTCAACTGGCCCTTGTGGGGCATCAATTGGCCTGGGTTCAAGAATGGGAAACTCAATTTGTGCTTCTAAGGTTGCCCATCTTTTCCTTTCTTCTTCTGCTACTACAATCGACCTAGTTCTTTTCCTTATTATTGGTGGAGATATCTTAATTTCATCATTTGATCTCTTCCTTTTTCTTTGTCGTGTTGGAGTTTCTAGATTCACAACTGAGGTAGAAGGAATGTTCCCAGTTCCAACATTTTCTTGTTCCTTGGGTTGTTCTTCCTCAATCAAAGTTCCTCCCCACTCGGGTGAAGATTCAATGGTCACCAGCTCAATATTTTATTTTGTTTCCATGGATCTGTCATCTTCAGGTTCAACTGTCGTAGCATCTGATGCTGCTCCAATTTCACCCTCTACTATCAGAGCTACCTTTTTATTTAGTTCTTCCACAGAGTTTTTATGTACATCTTCTCTCAATTGTTCTACTTGTGCCCCTGGTTGATCCTCTAATCCAGTTTCATCTCCCCCCCAAACTATATTGGAGGGGCTCCGATCCTCCTGTTGTGCTTCATGTCCCCCCAACTGTGGATGGACCTGCTTTTCTTCTATTTGGATACAAGGAAAAGGAGTGGGTTCCTGAACTTGAGCTGTAAATTGATCCCAAGTTATATTGTGTTTAGCAAGGGTCCTTAAAATAATTAATTTAATGAGGCCATGGTGGGTCAGTGAGGCGAGTGGGTGTTTGTCAACTCGAACAAACCCTACCATATTATACAAATCATTGAGCAAATAATATGGAATATTTAACAAAACCCTGTGACGGAGATGAGATAGTAAAGGGAGTTTAGAATTATAGACGATTTGGTACCTACCTTCATAGGTGATATATTTCTTGAGAAAAACAGCGACTTGATTCCATGGCTGTGGCAATGACTGTAATACTATCCCCCTTTTTGTCGTTTGAACCTACTCCCCCTCTATTAGAAAGTCCTGTACTACTGCAGTAGTGGGGACTCGACATCCAAACCAAGCCCTTCCCACCTGAGGAATACCAATGACCTCAGCTATAATGGCTTCAGAAAATTCAATGCACAATCCCCAATCCTCTGAGTGAGTTTCTATGAGTTTTAAAGAAAACTGTAAGGCTGCTTCATGGTGAAATCCATTCAGACGTTCGAAAAATTCCATCCAACCGGCAACTTGAAATATAGCGAAGACTGCAGCATTTCTCCTGAGCTCTCGTGTGCTTCAAGGTTCATAACGAGCCGGAATCCCCATGTTTCTAACTTTGAAATTAGTTTGCGGTTCAATAGATTACAGACTTCGACAATGGAGGTTATAGCACAGAGTATGCATGGACCGCTGAGAGGAGAGTTAGGCAAATTTGGAAAGTTGCAGTGCACCGAATTATTTGAAATTTTATTTCGAATTGGAAAAGGTGGCAGTTATTAGGTAGAATAATTAGTCTTTACTTCACACGGGAAGAGAGTTAATCAATGCAATAATGGGAATAAAAACGGAGGTACGACTGAAATTGTTAAATCGAATTGATACTTAATCAAGTGGTTAATCAAAGCCATACCTTTGAAAATGCGCACTAGATGTCGTTCGGAGAATAATAGAACTTGTGGTTGTAGACATTGCGGAAGATGAACTTGTGTACTGTGCAGTCATTTAATTTAATCATTATTATAGAGGTACTGCAATAATTCTTTCCACTGGTGATGCAAAAACCATTGTGTCAAAATGGTCAGAATTATGAGAAATATCACATTATGGGTCAGATTGTCATCATGAGGAATCAAAGCCATATCTATAGGAGTTGATGGCATGAAAAAAGATCTGCTAATAACACAGGAGTCACAGCCGTAGGTCATAAAGAAATTGAAGCAGAGACGCGACCTTCAATGCCAGAAAAATCAGCTAAATATAGCAAGGTTGCAGCTGCCGGAAGAGATGTCTCAGCTGCCGAAAAAGATGTTGGAGCTTCCGAAAAATACATCGCAACTATCGGAAAAGAGGGAAGAAAAATGTTAAGCAGATGGAAAGTGATTACGCTGAAGCGACGGGAAACGGGTTTTTATGGTCAAAAGTGAAACGGGGTCACAGTGTGTGGGAATGGAAGAAGGTGGAGTTTTATGATGCGGCGACTACTGGAAATGGTGTTGCAGCCATCAAAAAATGGTGTCTCAGCGGCTGGAAAAGGTGTTGCAGCTACTGGAAAATGGGTGTCGCAGCTGCCGAAAAATGGGTGTCGTAGCTCCCGGAAAAGCTGTTGCACCTACGGGAAAATGGGTGTCGCAGCTACTGAAAAATAGGTTGCAGCTGCTGGAAAATGGGTGTCACAGCTATCGAAAAATGGGTGTCGCAGCTACGAAAAATTTATTTAAGGGAAAAGAAAAAGAAAAAAATTCGTGGTGCGGGAAGGCACAGAAAAATGACTTGTGGTCGACAGGCCTGATCTGACCCACATCCTTGGGTGCTTCCCTACAAATTTTGGAAAGACAACAGAAAAAAAAAGATCAAGTGCAAAAATAAAAGACAACATAAGGAGAAAAAAATAGCAATTATTTATGTACAATGATTCATGCGCGATTTACAGTGATTAATTAAATATTGATAGAGGCAGAGAGAAATTCCTGCCCTTGTGCTAGCTGGTAATCTGGATTAGCGGTGATTTGCGAGATAAATGCATCCTTGGAAATTGTTTTACGGTACAGTCACATCCTATGACCATTAGCAAATAATGGTATGCGGTTTTCATCAATAGTTACCAGGAGGACTATGCTGTTATCAAATACCCTGTCTACGAGGTATGGGCCCAGCCATCTTGTGCATAATTTTCCCTTGAAATCTCTTTTGAATATGGAATCGTATAATATTGCCCAGTCTCCCTCATAGAAGACCTTCTTTTTAATGAATTGGTCATGCCAATTGGATCTCTGTTGTTGAATTAACACTGTCTGGTCCACTACAATGAACCGATTCTCATCTAGTTCATTCAATTGATTCAATATTCTTTTCTGGGCTTCAGTTACATCTAGGTTTACTTCGGTGGCTGTCTTCAGGGTCTTGATTTCAAATTCAATTGGGAAGATGGCATTTTTTCCATACACTAAATCATAAGGAGAGAAACCTGTGGTGTTACGCCAAGTGGTGCGATATGCCCATAGTGATTTCGGAAGCCTGTCAGCCCAATCTCTACGATGGCTCTTAATTGTCTTGGTAAGGATGGCTTCAATAACTTTATTAGTGCTTTCCACCTGGACATTGGCTTGGGGATGGTAAGGTGAAGCTACCCTATGCTGAACATGATACTTCCGTAGCAGAGCTTCAAATTGATGCGACATAAACTGCGGTCCCCCATTAGTAACTACTTCCTTAGGTACCCCAAAAATGGGTAAAGATTTCACTGCATAGAAAGTCAATCACAGCCTGGTCGTTAGCCTTTTCCAGATCTACAGCTTCTACCCATTTGGTCATATAATTGGTATAGACCAAGATGTAAGATTTTTGGTTGGAATGAGGGTTGATAGGGACAACAAAATCCAGAGCCCATCTATCAAATGGTTCAATTATGGATTGAGGTTGCAGAGGCATTTGATCTAATCTGTTGGGCTGACCCATCCTTTGGTAGCTATCACAGGACTGAACATATATTTTTGCATCCCTGAAAAGAGTTGGCCAATAGTAGCCCATCCTCAAATATTTGTGTCCTGTCCTTCTGTCTGCAAAGTGTCCCCCACAAGGTTCATCATGGTAGGCCTTCAGTATATGAAAGATTTCATCTTCCCTTACACATATTCTGATTTAAAGATTAGGACCTGTGTAAAAGAGATGACCGTTTACCTAGTAATACCTGGCACTTTGCTGGATGGTTTTTCTCTTTTCTCTTTTAGACATATGTGTCGTAAGATTTCCTACAACCAAGTAATTAGCGAAATTTGCATACCAAGGGGAATGAGCTGAAACTATGAATAAATGTTCATCTGCAAAAGAGTCCTCAACATGCAAATTATCATCACTATTAGTGAAATGAGATAACAAATCAGCGACAACATTTTCTTTTCCAGGTTATCTATGATGGTAATATCAAATTCCTATAGTAATAAGAGCCATCTAGTCACTCTGGCATTAGTGACGAGTTTGTTCATTAGATATTTAATGGAAGAGTGGTTAGTGTGCACAAATGTAGGATACCCAGTAATGTAGTGTCGAAATTTGTTAATGGAGTAGACAATAGCTAAGAATTCCTTCTTGGTGACAGTATAATTAAGTTCAGTAGGGGCTAAGTTTTTACTAATATAATAAATTGCATAAGGTACTTGACCATCCTGCTGTCCTAAAAATGCTCCAATAGCGATATCAGAAGCATCTGAATAAATGTGAAAGGGTAGGGTCCAATTGGGCCCTCTTAAGATAGGATTTGTGGACAGCTTCTCCTTAAGCTTAACAAATGCTGTTTGGCATGCTTCACTCCAAACAAACTGCACATCCTTTATTAACAATGAAAACAAAGGAGAAGCAAGTTTGGAAAATTTTTCTATAAATCTTCGGTAGTATCCAGCATGTCCCAGAAAACTTCGCACCTCTTTTTGAGTTGCAGGAGTAGGTATATTTTTTATCACCTTAATTTTTGAGGGGTCCACCTGAATGCCATCAACAGAGATGAAGTGCCCTAATACTACTCCCTCACTCATCATCATATGGCACTTTTCAGTGCTTAAAGAGAGTTGGGTCTGTTCACAGTGAGTTAAAACTTTTTTCAAATTTTCCAATGCTTCTTCAAAATCCTTACCATAAGGAGTGAAATAATCCATAAAAATTTCCATACTGTTATTAACTAATTCAGAAAATATGTCAATTACAGCTATTTGAAATGTTGCTGGTGCATTACATAAACCAAAGGGAAGCATTCTGTAAGCAAACGTTCCCCATGGACAAGTGAAGGTAGTTTTATCTTGGTCTTCAGGAGCAATCTAAATCTGATTGTACCCGCTAAACCCATCCAGGAAGGAGAAGAACTTCTTCCTTGATAGTGTGTCGAGCACTTGATCAATAAAGGGCAAAGGAAAGTGTTTTTTTTGTGTGGCTTTGTTCAACTCCCTATAGTCGACACAGACTCTCGATTTACCATTTTTCTTGGGTACAATTATGAGCGAGGAGACCCACTCGCTGTCTGAAATAGGATATATAAATCCTGCTTCCAAGAGTTTATGAATTTCTTCCTTCACTATGTCCCTAATATTGGGGTTCATTTGTCGTTGAGACTGACACAAAGGCCGAGAGTCGCTTTTAATATAAATATGATGGGTGCACAGATTAGAGGGAATACCCCTCATGTTTGTATACCCCAAGGTGAATGCCCTCTTGTGTTCTTTCAAGAAACTGATCAGGAGCTTCTGTTCATCTAAGGAGAGGCTGGGGTTAATATTCAAGGTTTTTCCAGACTCTACCTCAATGGGAATACTTTTCGAATTTTTCAATACTGGGATTATGTGTGTGTCACCGACTAGTGCTTCTTCTGTGAGATTTTCTTGTTCTTCCTTACCGAGAGTAATGTTCAGGATTTGATAAACTTCTTTATTGACTGAGGTGGGTTCATTGATGAAGTTATTAATGGCATTATCTTCAGTTTCATCTTTAAAAGTTAAGGCTTTCCCTATAGTTAATAATGGTTGAACACCCTCCTCTTCCTTTGGCTCCATCCAAAAAGAAGTTTCAGCTTCTAGAGTCGGCCAAGCTGGAGGATAGAGAGTGAGGTTCTTAGTCTTGGTGCCATCGGATATGGTCATAGACCCAGATCGACAGCTGATGCAAGCATCAGCTGTGGCCAACCAAGGCCTTCCCAGGATCAATGGGTGTCCTCCCAGCTGCAACTTAGGTTGTAAAACCAAGAAGTCAGTAGCATACTCCCAAGAGTCAACTGAGATGACGAGATCATCCAGAATTCATTCAGGTTTAATTGTGGATCTATCTGCCAGTTCTAAAATAGTGGGGGTTGGCCTAAGATTAGTGAGCCCAAGTTTTCTTACAGTCTCAATTGTCATGACATTAATCGCTGCTCCTAGATCTATTAGTACGTTGGGTATCTGTGTATGCCCAATATGGACAATGATAGTGGGATTCCCAGGGTCCTCATACTTGGCCAATAGGGTTTTTCCTGTTATTAACGCAGATAATTTCCCTATGATGTGGATAGTGGGAGGATCTCTGGGCTTCCTCCTTGGTTTCTTTGTGCATAGGTCCTGAACAGTTCTAGCATAGATATGTACATCTTGAAGAGCTTAAAGGAGGGGGATTTTAACATAAATATTCTTTAACTCTCCTAAGAGGTTAAACTGAGGTTGTCCCCCTATCCTTGGTAGCATTAATCTCTTAGGATACAGTGGTTTCCTAATCAACTAGGTAGGCTGTGTATCGCTGGATTTATCATTTTGTGTTTCACCCGTCCCATTTGTGGGATGTTTAGCATCTTCAATAATGGGGTTGCATTGGATAGATGCTGTGGATTCACCCCTTCTTCATGTACAGAGGGTGGAACATCTTCTATGATCACAGGCTCTACTATTTTCCCTAACCGTAAACGAATATCGTTGCAAGGCACAGGAGAAAGGGAGTAGGTAGGCATGTTGACAGTCTCAAATTGATGGACTGTTTTATTGTTTGGGTTAGGATTAGGTTGAGTAGGCAGCTGAGGTCGTATCAGTACATTAGGGGCAGAATTGTTCTGCAACTACAACTGCGACTGTTGATGAGGGTATTGAGGATATTAGGGATATTGAGGAGGATATAGTGGTTGTTGATGTGGTGGCTGTGTCTAGGGATTCCACGAGTTATAACTTTGTATTGAATGTTGAGAAGGGTTCCACTCATAATAAGTTGAAGGGAATTGTGTATTCACATTTTGCATATTATTCCAATTTCTCATATTATTCAAAAATGGAAATGAGTCCGGGGTCATACCTTGATTTCGAGGCTGCCAAGGTTCCTTTTGTGCAATGAAGTAGGCCGGTTCCACCTTCGGAGTTGATGCCTGTAGAAAAACCTTCACTTGGGGAAGTGAGGGGCATTCTTTTGTGTCATGGTTCAGCTCGTATAGCTAACAAACCTCTACCTTGTCAAGTGGGCACTCCCTCAGAGGGTGGTTTTTTCTACATCGAGGGTAGAACACACCTAGTGTGAGGTCCTCTACTGCCTGTTTTTGCTTTGCCTTCAGGACGCCTATTTCTGATGAGATAGAGCTCATCATTTCTATTTTAAAATTTTCAAGGAGGTTTCCTATATATGCATGGGTGGCTCCTCCATTAGATGACGTCTGAGTTTTGTCAAAGACATCACATTCTAGCTTATCCCATTTGTCCCACCTGTTATTCATGGAAGATCACATGGAGTACCTTTTACATAATTCCACAATCTTTTCAAAAGATTCCTTGGATATATCCCCCTTTCCTAACAGGTTTAACATATCTAGGAAATCATCCCTAATCCCGCAAAGTAGGATTATATTGAGCACATCTAACCCCATGTTCGTCTGTCCAGCTCTTTGCACATTGTATAAGATCCTTTCTACAAAATCTTCCAGACTCTTGTCTTCCTTCTGCATCATTTTGAACAATTCTTCTCTTTTGTCTTTGTTGTTGTAATATTCCTGATATTTCTCCAGGAACACCTGTCTCATCCTGTCCCAATTAGTGACAGTTCCACCTCCTAGGATCATGAACCAGTGTAATGCATTGTCCTTCAGAGTGGCAGGGAAGAGATTCAGCTTTTGTGCATTGGTGACATAGTCATAGCTACGACAGAGGATATCAAACTCGAAAAGAAATTCGTTTGGGTCCTCTGCCACTTTTCCATGGAAGCGAGGAAACAACGATGGTGATATATTTTTCGTAGGGGTTGTCCCTTCTGGCTGCTGAATCAGGAATTGAAGTGTAGCCACCATTCCTTTAGGTAGGGAATGATTTTCATGATGATGGTTTTCCCCCATTGCCTCTTCCTCATCAAATTCATGTCTGTTACTCATTCCTTCTTATGTTTTCTCTTCTTCGTTTCTCTCTTCATTCGTTACTTTGTTCCTCTCCTTGTTCTTTTCTTTGTTCTTCTCCTTGTTCTTTTCTTTGTTCTTCCATTGATCAGCAATATTCTGGTGGAGCTGTGTCCACTCTTCTTCAGTTACAACCTTCTCGTAAATGTGGTAGATCGAGATTCTACCAGCAGGTCCAGTTGTACCATCTTTGTCTTCTCCTACAGGGATATTTGAGGTAGTTGTGGCTACTCGTGTGTTCTCCACTGTGGACCCTGACGCTGGCTCCCCAGGATCGGTAGGGCATCTTCTGATAGGCGTTTCCTGATGGCAAGCCCTGGTGGATGAATCAGTTTTGTAAACAAGATCATCAATGAATGTTCTTCTGCCCAATTGTGGACCTTGACCATGACCTAGACCACCTGCACAGTTAGTATTTTGTTGGGTTTTGGGAGTCGAAAGATGATCACGCTTTACCCTTCTTGTATTCATGCAACCCAAATCATTACAATGAAAAATGGAAAATACTGAATAGAAAAAATTACAGGATGCAACTAATGATGGTGTTTAATCTTTATCCTTCCCCGGTAATGGCGCCAAAATGTCGGGCACACAATATGCAAGTGAATTACAACTAACACACAGAGTGTACAATATTTATTGTCAAACCAAGGAAGTATTTTATTTCAAGGATAACATGCACAGTATATGCTTAAACACAAAATCACTGTAATTGAACAATACTATCCTCTATTCGGCTATCCTCATCCCAAGAATCTAATTAATCTAGTTACCTTCTAAGGAATGCAATCACAATTACCTTCTGCTATGTCTTGATCTAAGAATGGAGAAATAAAAGTCACATATAAGTTACAATTGTAGATAAAGGGAGATCCTGTTCACAACACTTAATGATTAACTCAACTATCTAATCTAATTGTCCTAGGAATCCAAAAACATAAATTGAAATTTGATCTAGGAATTCAAAATACAGAGATTGAGTTCAGTTGTTGTAGGAAATTGAAGTACAAAAATGAAATTCTGTAATCATAAAAATAAGAGACAAGCTGCAAATATTTATGGAAACAACAACTAAAATATCTAAGGATGAATAGATCTGTTACAGTTACCACACGAATTGCATAAGAAATAATTACCTACTCAGTCGACTGTCACACTATGCCACTACAGGTATCCAAGGAATGCAATCACGACACACTGTAAATCCACACTTGTTACAACTTCCTATGAATAAATAAAATTAACATAACATCACACACCAAATAATTGAAAAGGCCTAATTTAACTCAATGATCCTTGTGGAAGGTGGGCCCAGCCTTCACACAGAGATGCTGGCTGAACACACGTAAAAACCTTTAGATCAGAAGTAACTCGTATTAAAAGACAGAGTGATTACACAAGTCCTCCTTATAGCTAATACAATGAATTGATTATTTGTTCAGCAACCCCTGGCTTGAAACAGTTCTCCATATTTATACAATGTAAATCATAACATCCTATCCTATTATGGGGCAGCCATGAAGATCCCTAATCTTCAGGTGCCCTAAATGACAACATCTATTACAAATGTGGTAGGATGACAAATAGGAGATATAGGAAAACTGTTAATCACCCTAGGAGTGACGATATCTTCAGATTACGGCTACACACAAGCAAAAACACACTGTTGACCTCCAAGTCTGACGCATTCTGTTACAGCTACCTTGACACAGCTTTATCCAGGATATCACACTGGAACCGCATTCCTTGGGTAATGATAGGATGGATGAGGATCAGCTTGAGCGATGAATACCCATCCTTTTCATAGCCTGTTCGGCCCAATCTTTCTGTAGTCCATATATCTCAAAATACCTTTATAAACCATCATATGTTAGCGCATTGAGAGATACGAAGCCTTAATTATCACAATCATAAGTATTAATAAAATAAAACAATGACCAATCATACCTTGGTGGTTTGAAGAGTATAGTGGGGGTAAAACGTTTATTTGGCATGCTCAATGGGGTAGGATAGAACAAGAAGAGGTGATTAAGGGCGGTCAAAAGAGGCCATTTCTGGGCCCAACATATTCCACTACCAAGTTTCCATTGTAGATCTGCATCAGCAACAAGCACTTCTCTTCTCCTTTTCCTCCTTCAAAATCAATTTCTTTACCTGGTTACTTTGTTCACAACTTTTATATTGTTTAGATCTATTATATTAAAGTAAATTTAACATAGATCTATCTTCTCAAAGCCCATAATCTAGATCTTGTTCTTAAAAGGTTTCATAAGCATTCTAGATCTAGCTTTAGGGAAATCATCCTTTTTGCATGGAAATTTAAAGAGAATTTGTAGCTTGCATGCATTAGATTTCTGTTTTATGTTATAAAAGATGAATCTAGCAATCAGTGCACATCATATTGGCTGCCTAAAAGGCAAGCCAAGATCCCAAGCAAAGCTTTCTTTCCTTGGTTCCCTTGTTACCTTTTTTAACAAGTTTTAACTTAGATTTTTTTGGTTAAAAGTAAGTTGACCCAAGGGTACTTTCAGAGTGCTTTGGGGCATATTTCAGTCTAATAAGATTGCTGGTTTTTAGCAGGTATAACAAAAAAGAGGAGAAGCTGTTGTTCGAAAGTGACTTTTGGGCTCTTGGTTTCATTCTATATAAGAATCAAGAGGCATCATATCAGTTTTCTGATATTGTAACCGCTGGTAATAAAAATAGTTTTGAATAGGCTCTTTCGAGCCCATTCCCCATCCCCCCTGGGGGGATTTGCTTCCGTGTCATTTTTTGCTTTTCGTTCATCCTTTTTCAATCTAGGGTAGTACTAATCTATAGGGAAGTATACTTTGATTTAAAATCATTTCCATATTCCATTTCTATTTGTTTCAAAGTAACATTAATATTTACCCCACGAGCCTCCTTTTGAGCCGAAAGGTGAAGAAAGGTTTGTGGTAGTCTAATTAAATTGTGGTTTGCTTATATTTTTATGTTTCATTTTCTATCATCATTTGTTTCAGTAACCTTAATAAAATCAACCCCTCCTTGATTCCACAATTGAGGTCCACTTGGACCGAAAGAGGTTTCTGGAGGGTTTTCTTTTTAACAAGAACATCCATCTCAAAATTCACTAAAATTGACAAGACTTCGGTGTGTATGCTCTGCACTTGGCTGCGGTTCATCCAATCAATTAAGCTATATCAAAAGCACTTGAGTGACTAGTATAATTAGGATTCACTCTCCCAAATTGACAAACCATCAGGTGAAAATCCAACACCTATATCAAACCATTACGGTGGCAAAATACCCAAAGGAAGCGGGAACTTCTGAAAAGTGACCTCAGGGCGCCGATCTCTATGACACCCTAACGGGTGTGTTATGAACAATAGCCCCAGAGACTCCATTCAACCCACATATTCCTTGCGGGTAGCCACGAAGGTTTAGATTTGGACATACTCCAAGTACTCTCGGGTATATCTGGAGTCCACCCCTTCGTCTAATTTTAATCAACTCATATTTCACATTAACTTAAAATGTACCAAGAGGCAATTGCAAAACATTCACTCCAAGAACATGCAAGTACATTGATTTTCTTTTTACTCCATTTTAAGGCACTGGTTATTTTCTCTCTCTCTCTCTCTATATATATATATATTGTGTCTCAGCATTGTGCTTTCATGCGCTCATTTTGTATCTTGTCATCTATGGTTGTTTATGGTTAAATTTCAAACTCCTAAGTAATTCATTCAGTTTAACATCACCATACTAAGTAATTAGCCTTACTAACTTAATAGGGTCTACCCCCCTTGGCTTCGTTAGGAGTTGAGCCTAAACGGAGGAGTCAAGAACAAGGTGACAGCCTTGACTCAAGACTTTCCCCCAAGGACACACCGAGTGGCTTGAATATTTTTGCCACGCGGGTGACCCAGGTGTGGGAAAGGAGGCAACACTTTTTGGCTCCGTTTCCTGGGATAAATATTTTTATTCCTGAGTACGACTTTTGTTTTCTTCCTTTTTGTTTTTGCTTTGTTTGATGAATGCTTAGATTAGATATTTAATTTTCATCTAGCGACTCCACTGACTTTTTTCCATTTTTTATTTTTACAAAGAAAAGCAAAAAATAATTTTTGGGAAAAGATTTATAAATTCTTATTTTTCTTTTTCACATGGCTACTCCATTGAAGGGATAAAACCCTGTTATCTCATAAACTTGTGAAGTTTTTTTGTGTGTAGATGAGCCCATGCGACATGTTAAAACCTTTAAATCTCATCACTTGATAGCTCCACCTTTTCAGTACAAGGTTTAATCGTTATATAAAATGCATATTATTAATTTTTGATATGGATGAATTAAAGGAGAAATATGGTGCCCAGTTAACCGTAATGTTTTAGCCTATCGATTTCTCAAACATCCTGGGTTTTCCTAACTATTGTAATGGTTTGGGGGATGCATATAACTAGATTCTGACATTTCATGGAGATTATGGTGACTCGGCCATCTGGCATGTCAAATCTTTCCTTCAGTTGATTACTGACTCCAATATTCTTCATGAAGACAATATGATGGAAATGTTTGCTAGTACTTTTCAGGGTGAGGCCTGTTATTGGTTCTATCATGGCCTTCCTAATAAATGTATAACTTCTTTTCCAAGATTCCTTTGGATTTTTTTAGAGCAGTGGCATGATGGTAGGGGTAGTATGAATGGTTTGAAAAACTTTCTTGAAAAAATTTGTACCTTCTACCTATCTGGGATAGAGTATCACATGGAAACATATGATGGAACTTTTGCGATGATACAAAGTATTGAAGACTTGGAATCACTTCTTGAACATTTAAGTGAAGAGGAGGTCCATGATACTCCCATAAAAGAGTTTCCTTATAGATATTCGAGAAAGGAAGTAATTAAGCAGCTTATTAAAGAATATGAGGTATCTCCAAATACATAGCAATATTCCGAGGAAGGGAAAATCCAAGATGATCCTATTGAAGAGCTTCAGGAGGAGCCCATGATGGAACACATTGTTGAAGACTCTCCTCATGTCACCATAGCTGAAGACATTGAAGATTTGGTGTATTCTCAAGTGTGTTGCAATGCTGATATCTTTCCAGAAATCCCTCTAGAGAAATCCACTGAGCAACACATACCAAGTGATCCCATTGAATATGTCCAAAAGGTTTCCTTGATTGAAGATCCTTTCCATGATATCATAACATAAGCCTGTAAAGAAACTTATGATAAGATCGGTATGGTGTGTGGTGACACTAGACCTTGTTCTCCACATGTTGATGAAGGTTTGGAAAGTTTATTGCCTTGTAACATTTTATCTAAAGAAGATTGTTATGAATACAAGGAAGACATGGATAGGTAGGAGCATGATGACATGGATGAAGAGTCCCCCACATATGACATGGATGGGAGTGATGACTATTGGAATTTCATAGATAATCCAACTTGTGAAAATATTATGGAGAATCCCATCCATGATATGTCCAACAATGGGAGTGTCTATTCAAAAATTTGTGGAAGTCCAATCTACGATACGTCCATAGAGGGGAGCATGGATCTAGATTCCTGGGAAAACCTTAGTATGGAAGAGAAGCGTTCAGAATTTTCATGTGATCATTCAGAGTCATACCATGTAGAGCTGCACAAGGGTATCAGTATGAAGACATTGTGAAACGGTATTGTGAAAAGTCAGATGTGATGCAGTCAGTGGAATATCAATCTCAGCCATTTTTTTCACATATAGAGGTTCCTTATGATTTGGAGCTACTTGGGGCTTGTGCAACAAGTTATCATTTGATAATCTCTGGTGATCAGTATGATGATGTAGTCAGTTTACCTCATCATTCTGATTGGTATATCAGTCCTATCCATTCATGGATAGAAGCAAATTGCATGAGCACATACAAGTTGGGGAAGAATTTTTATGACATTATTCATGCCTATGATCTCCAATCCATCCCGCCCATTCTGAATCATCACGCAAGTTTGTAATTTATGAATAAGGTATCCTTACTTTCACTGGTAACCAAAGACAAGGAATTTTTTTTTTATGTTAATAAAATGCTCAGGTGGTTACATTGGATTTCTGATTACACTTAACCCTTTTTATATCATGCTTAGAGTAGGAAAATAAGCTCCTTGAAAGAGAGAATTTACTTTCTGCATTTCTATTTTATACTTAGCTATAATAAAACTTTGCTTCTTTTAGTTAGTTACATTTATTTTGTTTAAATAAATCAGCTTAATTGTTCATTTGGTTTTTTATAAAACTTGTGCTACTGAGGTTTTTCTTGTCAAGCTGAGATGCTTTTACAGGGCATATAAACCAAATATTTTGGTGTTCTCGTATCCTCTCCTTGCCTTAAAGACCAGATCGAGCACACGTCCCACAGTTGGAGCCAGAATGTTACCACCTAAGTTGTACTTAGTGGTTTTTTATCAAGTGAGCCTGGTGAACCAGACACGGATAACTTGTTCGGACTTTAGAAGACCTTTGGAAGTACTTCTGGGAAGTGCTTGTTGCACTATATCACATGTTCATACCCCATGGGATAATTGTAATAAATGTTCTAGCATGATAGTGTCTGTAAAAGACTCGATCTCTTAGACTTTATTTGTCAATCCGATCAGCCCAGGGTGTTTTTTTCCTTGGTTATTATTGGTTGTTGAAGAAATGACTAATAATTTCTGAGTTTTTCACTCCATACCTCCAAAGTTGGGGTGGTAGGCTTGGCATTTAGGCCTATTGAGGTTATTAGAGTTTATGTGTCAATGTATAAACATGCTAGACATCATGGTCGAGTCATATGAACATGTCTAAGTCCCCCTAGGTTTTTTCAATTTTTCAATTTTTTAGTTTTTTCAGTGTTTTTTAATTAAATTTTTTTTTTCCAAAATTTAGGCTATTTTTTAATAGTTTAATTGGAAAAATTGATTTTGTAATAAAAGTGGGCTAGATAATCAGTTTTAGTCATGTAGGTGCTCATTTTCAAGTTAAGACCACCATGTAAACCCATGGACCCACTATTTCCTAGTTTTGAGTGATTTTCCATCACTCAGGTCAGAAAGCCCCAAAAATCAATTATTGATTATTTTAATTAATAAATTGATGAATAATGGAGCAAATCCAAACGTCATAGATCAGTGGATTCTCAGCCGATTTGATTGAAATCAATCATATCTGAACCAGATTGACTGGATCTGACAAATCATTGACTAAAGGAGGTGATCAAATCAGATCCAGAGTTGATCTTCAGTAGTCTTTATGGGGAATTGTGCCCTCTCTCTCTCCTCCACACGCGTAGGCTCTCCTGGGAGCTCTGTGGACCGATGTGTCAGTTTATGGGTTGATGTGTCATCTCAGTCAAGCCCCCGGTTGACAAGTAGGCTCAGGTCAGCTTCTGATCTGCATTGATTGACTCGCTATCAGCTAATTTGATCTGTCTCCTTTGGATTTGTGCCTCCCTGGACTGGATCTCCTGGCTTTTCTATATATCCAAGCATAAGCCTCCTCTTCCAAGCTAGTTAGAGTTGGATTGAAGGGATTTCTATTGTAATACTATTTTAATCTTTTTATTGTTGAAATAAATAAGCTTTGGAGGCCAAATGGTGTAATGCTCTCATATGTGTGGATTAAGCATTGTCTTACGGCTATTGATGTTGCCGGCTTTTCTCTCAAATTATGTATCTGAACCCTGTCTGGCTTGAACGATTGAGCTGAATCAATAGGAGTACAGTTGGGAAAGTAAGGTTACTTTTTTTTCTTATATCTCATAGCATATATGTTAGAATATTTAGATTATACATGTTTAATAAGTTTATTTGCATGCAATTCTTGTCTCCTTTTCATATACATATCTAGATCTCATGAGGTTTCATGCAGGATTGTGTCTTTAGCATTCAGGTAGCAAGGATTAGATGAGCTATGGATCTATTTTAACTCCACTATACATCCAAAATATTTGTGAAGACATTGCCCCTCTGTATTCCACTAACAAGTTTCCATTGCAGATCTGCTTCAGCAACAAGCACTTCTCTTCTCCTTTTTCTCCTTCAAAATCAACTTTTTTACTTGGTTACTTTGTCCACAGCTTTGATATTGTTTAGATATACTATCTTAAAGTAAATTTAACATATATATATATCTTCTCAAATTCCATAATATAGATCTTGTTCTTCAAAGGTTTCATAAGCATTCTAGATCTAGCTTTAGGGAAATCATCCTTTTTGCATGGAAATTTAAAGCAAATTTGTAGCTTGCATGCATGAGATTTCTATTTTCTGTTATAAAATATAAATCTAGCAATAAATGCACATCATATTGGATTCCTAAAAGGAAATCCAAGATCCCAAGGAAATCTTGCTTTCCTTGGTTCCCTTTTTAGCTTTTCTAACTAGTTTTAACTTAGCTTTTTTTGGTTAAAAGTAAGGTGACCCAAAGGTACTTTCAGAGTGATTTGGGGAATATTTCAGTATAATAATATTGCTGGTTTTTAGCAGGTATAACAAAAAAGAGGAGTATCTGTTGTTCGAAAGTGACTTTTGGGCCTTTTGAATCCCCCCAGGGGTCTCCCTTTTTGACTGAAATCTTTAATTTTTTTACTTTGTAAGCTCTTGGTTTCATTTTGTATAAGAACCAAGAGGTATCATATCATTTTTTGGATATTGTAACCACTGGTAATAAAAATAATCCTGAATAGGCTCTTTCGAGCCCATTCCCCATCCCCCCTGGGGGGGTTTGCATCCGTGTCATTTTTTTCTTTTTGTTCATCTTTTTTCAATCTAGCGTAGTACTAATTTGTAGGGTGGTATACTTTGATTTAAAATCATTTCCATACTCCAAGTACTCTTGGGTATATCTGGAGTCCACCCCTTCACCTAATTTTAATCAACTCATATTTGACATTAACTCAAAACGTACCAAGAGGAAATTGCAAAACATTCACTCCAAGTACATGCAAGTACATTGATTTTCGTTTGACTCCATTTTAAGGCACTGGTTATTTTCTTGCTATATATATATATATATATATTGTGTCTCAGCATTGTGCTTTCGTGCACTCATTTTGTATCTTGTCATCTATGGTTGTTTATGGTTAAATTTCAAACTCCTAAGTAATTCATCCAGTTTAACATCACCATACTAAGTAATTAGCCTTAGTAACTTAATAGGGTCTACCCCCCTTGGCTTCGTTAGGAGTTGAGCCTAAACGAAGGAGTCAAGAACAAGGTGACAGCCTTGACTCGAGACTTGCCCCCAAGGACACACCAAGTGGCTTGAAGATTTCTCCCACGCAGGTGACCCAGGTGTGTGAAAGGTAGAAACACACCCTAGCTGAAAACATTGAAGATTTGAGGTATTCTCAAGTGAGTTGCAATGCTGATATTTTTCCAGAAGGCCCTCTAGCGGAACCCACTGAGCAACACATCCTAAGTGATCCCATTGAGTATGTTCAAAAAGTTTCCTTGATTGAAGATAGTATTGAAGATCCTTTTCATGATATCATAACAGAATCCTATAAAAAAACTTATGATAAGATCAATATGGTGTGTGATGACACTAGACCTTGTTCTCCATATAATGATGACAGTCTAGAAGGTTTACTACCTTATGACCTTTTTTCTGAAGAAGATGAGTATGAAAATGAGGAAAAATATAACCTGGAGCATGACATAAGTGACAAAGACTCCCTTATCTCCGACAAAGATATTGATGAGGAGTCCTGGACATTCATGAAAAATCCAGTCTATGACATGAATAAAGAGGAAAATAATGAACCAAAAACTTTTGATGGTTTTTTTTATTCTCTTGTCTATGGAATATCTAAAGGAGAGAGCAGGGACCTTGTGGCCTTGGGAAACTTTGATATGGAAAAGGACCATGCAGTTTATCCATATGATCAGTCTGAGCCATATATAAGTATCAGCAATGAGGAAAAATAGAACTTGATATTGGAACTTGATATCAGCAATGGGGAATCCATCACATATGACATGGGTGGGAGTGATGACTATTGGAATTTCATAGATAATCCAACTTGTGAAAATATTATTGAGAACCCCATCCATTATATGTCCAGCAAGGGGAGTGTCTATTCAAAAATTTGAGGAAGTCCAATCTACGATACATCTATAGAGGGGAGCATGGATCTAGATACCTAGGAAAATATTAGTATGGAAGAGGAGCATTCAGAATTTTCACGTGATCATTCAAAGTCATATCATGTAGAGCCACACAAGGGTATCAGTAATGAAGACATTGAGAAGCAGTGTTGTGAAAAGTTAGATGTGATGCAATCAGTGGAATATCAGTCTTAACCGTCTTTTTCACATGTAGAGGTTCCTTATGATTTGGATTATCTTGGTGCTTATACAATGAGTCATCATTTGGTAATCCTTGATGATCAGTATGATGATATATTCAGTATGCCTCATCATGTTGATTGGTATATCAGTCCTATCCAGTCATGGATAGAAGCAGCTTGCACGAGCACATACCAGTTAGGGAAGAACTTTAATGACTTTATTCATACCTATGATTTCCCATCCATCCCACCCATTCTGAATCATCACGCAGGTTTGCATTTTCTAAATAAAGTATCCTTACGTTGGCTGGTAACCAAAGACAAGGAATTTTTTTTTGTGTTAATAAAATGCTTAGGTGGTTATATTGGATTTCTGATTACACTTAACCCTTTTTATATCATGCTTAGAGTAGGAAAATAAGCTCCTTGAAAAAGAGCATTTAATTTCTGCATTTTTGTTTTGTACTTAGCTATAATAAAACATTTTTTTCATTAGTTAGTTACATTTATTTTGTGTAAATAAATCCGCTTAATGGTTCATTTGGTTCTTATATAAAGCTTGTGCTACTAAGGTTTTCTTGTAGAGTTGAGATGTTTTTAGAGGGTGTAAAAACTAGAGATTCTGGTGTTCTTGTATCCTCTCCTTGCCTTAAATACCAGATCGAGCACACGTCCCATAGTTGGAGCCAGAATGTTACCACCTAAGTTGTACTTAGTGTTTTTTTATCAAGTGAGCCTGGTGAACTGGACAAGGATAACTTGTTCGGACTTCAGAAGACCTTCATTCTTGCTTCTGGGAAACTTTGTTGTATTATATCACATGTTCATACCCCCATGGGGGAATTGTAATAAGTGTTCTAGCATGATAGTGTCTATAAAAGACTCAGTCTCTTAGAATTTATTTGTCAATTCGATCAGTCCAGGGTGTTTTTTCACTTGGTTATTATTGGTTGTTGAATAAACGACTGATAATTTCT
The DNA here is from genome assembly GCA_001517045.1 of Pseudotsuga menziesii. NCBI lineage: Eukaryota > Viridiplantae > Streptophyta > Pinopsida > Pinales > Pinaceae > Pseudotsuga > Pseudotsuga menziesii. Next base: position 88,143 of record LPNX010749503.1, on the reverse strand, counting down.
GATTTTTTCACTCTGTACCTCCAAAGTTGGGGTGGTCGGCTTGGCATTTAGGCCTATTGAGGTCATTAGAGTCTATCTGTCAATGTATAAACATGCTAGGCATCATCGTCGAGTCATATGAACATATCTAGGTCCCCCTAGGTTTTTTTCAATTTTTCAATTTTTCAATTTTTTAATTTTTTCAATGTTTTTAATTAAAATTTATTTTTTCCAAAACTTAGGCTATTTTTTAAGAGTTTAATTGGAAAAATTGATTTTGTAATAAAAGTGGGCCAAATAATCAGTTTCAGTCATGTAGGTGCTCATTTTCAAGCTAAGAGCACCACGTAAACCCATGGACCCACTTTTTTCATATTTTGGGAGATTTTCCATCACTCAGGTCAGAAAACCCCAAAAAATCAATTATTGATTATTTTAATTAATAAATTGATGAATAATGGAGCAAATACAGAATCCTAGATCAGTGGATTCTCAGCCGATTTGATTGAAATCAGTCAGATCTGAACCAAATTGACTGGATCTGACAAATCCTTGACTAAAGGAGGTGATCTGGACAGATCCAGAGTTGATCTTCAGCATTCTTTATGGGGAATTGTGCCCTCTCTCTCTCCTCCACACATGTGGGCTCTCTTGGAAGCTCCGTGGATTGATGTGTCGGTTTGTGGGTTGATGTGTCAGCTCAATCATCCCCCCGATTGACAAGTAGGCTTAGTTCGACTTCATATCAGCATTGATCGACTCTCCTTCAGCTGCAGTGGTTTGTTTCCTTGGGATTTGCACCCCCCTGGGCTGGATCTCTTGTTTTTTGTATAAATAACGCTCAGGATGCCTCTTCCAAGCTAGTTAGAGCTAGATTGAGTAGCTGTTTCCATTGTAATACTTCTATATTTGGTGAATAAAGAAGCTTCTGAGGCTATACCATGTAGTGCATGTGTTTGTGTGGATTCCCAGTGTCATGCTGCTAATGTGGTAACTGCAATTTCTTTCCAATTTCTGTGCTACTTTTGTTTTCTGGCTTCAAGGATTTGGTTGAATCAAGTAAGGGTGTAAAATAGGCAAGTTAGATTGCTTGCTCTTGTTTATCCATATTATGTATGGTCAAGAATTTCAGTTATGTGCTTAAATAAGATTATTTTTGCATGAGCTTTCATTTTTGTTGCTTTATACATCTATATCCAGATATCATGAGTTGTTGTGTAGGATTGTGTTATCTAGTTGTAGGTTCTTGATTAGACAAAGGTGTGGATCAAGGTTGACACCATTCCTTATCAAATAAGCTCAAGAATATGTCCCTCAGTGCTCCACAAAAGGGCCTCCTTTCAGCTTGTTCCATTCAAGCAACGAGCCGACCTTCTCTCCTCTTTTTCTCCTTTCTTTAAAAAATCAATCTTCCGGTTACCTGTCTCTTCCTATTATGATCAGATCTAGTTCTAAGAATTGAATATATATTGTTATATCTAGTTCATAAGAGTCTTGCTGCTTAGATCTATAATTTCACAAAGAATATCATTTCATAAAGATAGATCTAGGTGTAGGAATTTCCTTTTTTGCAAGTAGCTAAATCATATATCTAAAGCTTGCTCATAAGGTAGTTTATTTTTTCATTCTTTAAAGATTTAAATTCTGCAAGAAAAGTACATGTCTGATTGGCTTCACAAAAAACAAGCCAAGATCCCAAGGAAAGCTTGCTTTCCTTGGTTCCTTTTTGCAAAACTAGATTAGCCCATTTTAACAATTTTTTACTTAGTTTTTTTTCGGTAACAAGCGTGGTGACCCAAAACAATTTTAAAGTGTGTTTGGGCACATTTGATTTTAATTGCTTGCTATTTTTAGCAGGTTTAACAAAAAAGAGAAGGATACTCTGCCCATTTTTTGACTCTTGGGCGAACCAGAGCTTCCCGGAGGCTTCCCCCACTGTTGTGATTTTAGTTTAGCTTGTTACAATCTTGTTGTAAGCCTTTGGATCCAAGATAACAAGGACCAAAGTGGATTAATTTCAGTTTACTGATATTGTAAATCGTTTCTAATAAAAAAAAATTTCTTTTTGAATAGGCTCTTTCGAGCCTATTCACCATCCTCCATGGGGGTGTTTGTGTTTGTGTAATTTTTTACTTCTTGTTCATATTTTTAAAATCTAGTGTAGTTCTAATCTACAGGGTAGTATACTTTGACTTATAATCATTTCCATATTCCATATCTGGTGGTTTCAAAGTAATTTTAATACTTACCCCACGAGCCTCCTTTCGAGCCGAAAGGTGAAGAAAGGGTCGCCGTAGTCTAATTAGAAAATCATGTTTTGCTTATCTATTTATGCTTCATCTACTATCATCATTTGTTTTAGTAATCATAATAAAATCAACCCCTCCTTGATTCCCCGATTGAGGTCCACTTGGACCGAAAGAGGTTCCTGGGTTTTTTTTAAAATAAGAACACCTCTTCTAAAATTTACTAAAATTGACAAGACTCTGGTGTGTATGCTCTGCACTTGGCTATAGTTCGTCCGATCAGTCAAGTTGAATCAAAATCACTTGAGTGAATATATTAATTAGTCCTCACCTACGAAATTGACAAACCATCAGGTGAAAATCCAATGCCTGGTACAAACTAAAAGAGGTGGCAAAATACCCAAAGGAGTGGGAACAATTGGAAAGTGACGTCAAGGCACTGATATCTGTCACACCCTAATGGGTGCATTATGAACAATAGTCTCCAAGACTCCGTTCCACTCCACAAACACCATGTGGGTAGTCGTGAAAGTTCACTTTTGGACATACTCCAAGTACCCCTCGGGTATATCTGGAGTCCCCTTTTTGCCTAATTTAACTCACTCACATTCCACACTAATTTAAAATATACCAAGAAACATTTGTAAAACATTCATTCAAGTGCATGCAAGCACATTATTTTCTCTATTTACTGCATTTAAGGCACTGATGATTTCTTTCTTTCATTTATATATATATTGAGTATCATTACTGTGCTTATCTGCTTAAAATATTGCATCTTGTTATCTTTTGTTTCCACTGGTTAATTTCAAAACTCCTAAACAACTTAATCAATATCACACCATCATACTAATTAATTATCCTTAGTAATTAAAAATGGCCTACCCCCCTTGGCTTCGTTAGGAGTTAGCCTAAACGGAGGAGTCAAGAACAAGCTGACAGCTTTGACTCGAGACTTGTTCCCAAGGACACACCAAGTGGCTTGAAGATTTTTGCCACATGACCCAGGTGTGTGAAAGGCAGCAATAGGGGTTCCCATGGTACTCCTCTCAATGAGTTTCTAGGATGATCCCAAGTACTTTCTGTTAACCCAAAAAATCCCTCACTCAGCTCTACATGGCCTACACCACCCAAGGACACCCATGCACGACCCTCGTATCACTCCATTAGACCCCCACAACCTCAAAAAGGCTTAAGAATGAGAAAAGGGCTTAAAAACCCCAAAAGGGATCCTAAATAACTCTTCGATGGGCTAAATCCTCCAAAAAGGAGCCTAAATAACTCTTCGAGGGGCTAAAGCCTCCAAAAAGGGGCTAAAATCCCTCAAAGGAGCCTAAAACCCTAAAAGGAGCTAAAGTTAGGGTGAAAAGGGCTAAAATCCCCAAAAAGGGGCTAAATCCTAGACCAAGAGCTTAAAACCCTAAAAATCCCCCAAAAAGATATAAAAGGAGGGTGGGGGGTCACTCTCAAACAACTCTTCCCCTATATACTGTTATGCTGCCTGTAGATGCCTTGAGAGCCTTTGTCTCTCAAGCCACCCACATCCCCCTCTCATCCATTCATCTTCCCCATTGAGACATAGCTCCTCCATTGCTGAGTGAGATAGAGAGATGCTTCTTCCAGCCAGGGCATGGTGGCCCATTACACCAAAGACGAGGTATACCATTGTTTGTTCATGCTTTTGATTTAGTATCTTAGTTTTTTTCTAACCCATATTTGCTTGAAGGTTTGTTTATTAACTTGTTTTGCAGGTTTATTGCTGTTTCTAATAGTTGTTTGCAGGTTCTCAGAGCAAATCCCTAACCTTGTTTGTAGACGGGCTCACGACTGTTTCTTTCCCATCTTTTCTTCCTTTATGTTATGTTTACTTTTCCTGCATTTTACCACACAGGAACCTACCCTTCCATCTTATAGACAGAAGGGAGCCATTCCTGCCTCTATAGCAGGGAGAAATCCCTGCTACAGAACTGGCAACCATACTTGGTCGATCCCACAGGATCTTTGGTTTGGTTTTTTAAAATTTCAATTTTTATTTCAGTTTGTGCCCTAGGTTTAAATTTATTGTCAAATATAGTTTAAATATTGTTTATTTTCAGTTTTTGTTACCGCTAAAGCCTCCATAAGGCAAATCCAAGTCCATTTGGCCATAGTACAGGTTACTATCGGCCAGATCTGACTCAGGATAAAAAAAACCCCAATCTGGAGCAGGTCGCACTTATCAGGCCTAAACAGGGGAGTAGGTTGCTCATTTAGGCATCACAGGTGCAAACAGGTCGCCCTTTTTCCCCTAAAAGGTGTGACTTCCTTCAGAAAGGTAGACATCTTCTGTTTGCAAAATCTGTGCGACCCCCTTGCCTGTTTCAGGAAACATTTGGAGACCCCATCGACACATTTGACCTGAAACGTGTGGTCTGTTACTCAGAAGTTAGTTTTTAGTTTACTAGGGACTGTCAGTGCGGCTTAGCCACCTCTGTCCAACACAAAAGTTTCATTTCTCTTTCTGTTCCATTTTGCGGCAATTTCATTCACAAACTAAGTGTAAATTAAAAAATGTTAATGGGTTAATGAATCTAGCCTAACTAAAAGTTACTAAAATCAACAACCTTTCTTACCCTTCCTCCTCTACGCGGTCGTCACCCTTCGGGGTATTCTGGGATAAGACGAAGGGCATAGCTCGTATAGTAATAGGCCTTTCACCCAATATTATTCAAAACCATTAAAAACAGATGACTTGGAAGGTAGAGGGGGTAGAGAAGGAGGGCTTCTCATGGTGCTAAGTGTCCTCCTTGTTGACCAACCTTGCATCCAAGAGGTGACTTGTGGATCTATGGATGGGATTAGTCCCATTGTGTTGAGATCCCAGCACCTTCTCCTGGTTGAAGAAGAATATAGGTGTAAGTTAGTCACCTAGTTAGGCATCACAATTCAGGGAAAAAAAATGGTATATGTCTACAAGGGTTATGTTTATTTACTGCTTGTATATACAATGATATGAACTCTACGACATATTCATAAACCACTTGCATCCACCTCATAATAGAAAAATAGAAAGACATATACACCATACCACGTAAATCAACCCAACTCAGTTCATGGCCCTGAGAGAGCCCTTAAAATTTACAAATTTACACTAAGTCAAAAAATCTGTAGTCTTTGAGGACATAAGTCCCTGACTTCCTTAACTATGGGAAGTAATTGGGCTCATCCCAGAAACTCATTGTGAGGAGTACCGCAGGAACCCCAAAGTAGCTGGCCGCTGAGAGGAATTGCCAAGAGAAATGGGCAACAAACCCGACCGATTGAGTAGAACGCCCACGAGGTAAAAGCCAAGCACTGTCTTCTGGCAGTCTTGGTGGTCGAGTGACCACCTACAGCCAATAGGAAGCCATTGAAACTGGGGTCCAAAAAATTATTCCCACTAGCTTGATACATAAAACTAACACAATTGATCCCCCATCCTCCTCCTCATGCCTAAAAGGTGAACCACCACAATTTGGGAAATTTAACTGACACCGTCGAAACCATTCTCAATGACCTCTCACACCATCGGAAGGCCACGTAGCCTCTAATTCAGATTCAGATCCATATTAGTCTAAACCAGACCTGCATACTGCACCATCAAGCCCCATGGCTGGTGCAAACCCGGATCCATTTTATGGCATAGCCATAGCTAGTGGACCCATGTCCACACCACAAACTATCAGAAACAAACCTGCAGGTGGCCCAAGCACAGTCATGCAAACTGTCATTAGTCAGCTTCCACCACATATAGTGACCAGCCAATTTATCCCACCCGCAACACATGGGGGCAGTGGCCCTTCCACATACATTGCCCCTCCTGTCACATAGCGGGGTAGTGGACCTTCCATTTACATTGCCCCTCCTATCATACATGGGAACAATGGCCCTCCCACCCACACTATCCCCCCCACCACACTTGGGGGCATTGGTCCATCCACAATGGTGCGACCACAAGTACCCCCATCCACGCAGGTGCATTATGCACCTGGAAACCCCACCACCATCGCTTCCCCATCTCACATCAACCTAGGGTCAAAACTCCCTTTCATGGCTCATCTCAACCTGCCTGATTTGGCTCGGTTAACAAACGACCCCATCCGCCACCAAGCTTTTTGGACTCCCATGCCAACCAAGCTGCCATCAGACATTCCCAAGTTTGAAGGCAAGGTAGGGGAATGCCCCCAAAACCAAATCATGACATTCCATCTATGGTGCTCATCAAAAATCATCGTAGATGATTCCATTAGGCTAAGGCTATTCCATCGCACCCTTATAGGTGCTGTGGCCAAATGGTACATTGAGCTACCACAAGTCAAGTACCCAAATTTCAAGTCCATGGCTTTCATGTTCCTGCATTATTTCCAACTACTCATCAGATATGACAAAGGGGTGGAGATCTTGTTATCCTACCATCAAAACACTGCGACCCATATAACCAACCACATCCATGAGTGGCGGTGACGCTGTAGTTTGTGTAAGATCCAACTTGATGACATGATCTTCTTGGATTGGTTCCTCAAGACCTTGTTCCCACCCATAGTAAAGGACATTGCATCCGAACGTCCCTAATCTAAAGAGGAGGACATACTAAAAGACCAATAGTTTGAATTGATCTACGCTCAGTCTGGATACCTGTACACCATCATTCGATATGCTCCCTGCTCAGGCACCTCCTACTGCGATGCACCGGGGGCATCCCATTCTACATATGGCATCATAGGCTCGGTCTCCCAACAGCCACAACCCCGTTTGACACCACCTGCAGTTCCACCACAACCAAGCAACACTGCTAGTGTTTCCTACCAAAACCAAACTCCAGACTATGCAAGAATGATGTCCTAGTCTGAAGCCACAACTTCCTACTCACATCCTGGGCCACCATAGTAGGCTCAGGCCATGGCTTGGCCAACACAACAGTGTTAGGGTACACAGGGTACTCCCAAAGGACCGAACACCAAGAACAACTGCTTCACACAAACAGATCATAGATCAATACACCAATGTTTGTCACGTGGTTAAAACCCTCGAGAGGGAAATAGTCCATGGCCCCAGCCAAATAGCTACTTGGAGCAATTTATTATTCAAAAGAAAGAAAGTTACATGAGCTTCTCATAATCGATCAACTAGCCAAGGGCCCTCTATGCTCTTTAAATAGAGATCATAGACCAATCGGGTGTTAAGCCACGGATCAA
>LPNX010749503.1:42773-80404 GCA_001517045.1 Pseudotsuga menziesii | reverse complement strand
ACTTGATCATTTGTAGGACAATAGAGCACTTCAATAACACGATCATGAACAAGATTTCTGATGAAGTGCATGTGTAGCTCAATGTGTTTGCTGCGCTGATATAGAACTAGATCTTTGGAAAGCCTGATGGCACTTTGATTGTTGCACCAAAGTGGAGTAGGCTGCTGCTGCTCGAATCCAAACTCTGAAAGGATCCGTCGAAGCCATAAAGCTTTCTGACTGGCATTAACTGTGGCTCAATATTCTGCTTCTGCTGAAGAAAGAGCAAGACCTTGTTGTTTCTTATAAGCCCAAGTGACAGGTCCAGATCCCAGACTGAAAACATAACTTGCAGTATACTTCCGATCATCAGGATCACCGGCCCAATCTAAATCAATGAAACCAACCAACAAAAATTTGCCCCCTGTACTGTAATGAATCCCAAACTGAATTGTACCTCAAATATATCGAAGTATTCTTTTTGCTGCTTTCCAGTGACTTTCATGAGGAGTTTGCATATAACAGGCAACACGACCAATGGAAAAGGAAATGTCAGGACAGGAATGAGTCAAGTATAAAAGACTACCAACAAGCTGACGATACAAGGTGGCATCTACTTCAGGAGAAGTACAAGTGGCAGAAAGTTTGACTCCATAATGGAAGGGAGAAGGGGCTGGTTTACAATATTCCATGTGGAAGCGACGAAGAAGGTCACAAGCATACTTAGACTGGGAAATAAAGATTCCTTCTTTGGTTTGCAAGACTTGGAGACCAAGAAAATAATGCAAATGTCCTAAGTCTGACATTTCAAAATTTTGCTTAAGACTGGATTTCACATGGGTTATAAGGTTAGGGTCACTACCAGTAAGGATAAGATCATCGACATAAAGAACAAGTATGATGAGATGGTTTCCTACTTTCTTGGTATAGACATTGGGGTCAGAATGGCATCTAGAAAAACCAGTGTCAAGGAGAAGGCTATCTATTTTGGCATACCAAGCTCTAGGAGCTTGCTTAAGGCCATATAAGGATTTCTTAAGGAGACAAACAAGGCTAGAGTTATTCTGAACATATCCAGGAGGTTGTTCCATGTGAATTTCCTCATGTAAATCACCATGTAAGAAGGCATACTTGACATCCATTTGATGGACTTCCCAGTTATGTAAGGATGTAAGGGAAAGAACAAGGCGGATGGGGTTCATTTTTGCTACAGGGGAAAATGTTTCATTGTAGTCAATCCCTTCAACTTGGGAAAAAACTTTGGAAACTAACCTTGCCTTAAGTCTTTCAACACTACCATCTGATGCATAGTTATTTCTATAGACCCATTTACATCTGACAAGTTTTCTTCCTTTTGGAAGAGGATCAAGATCCCATGTATCGTTCACCATTAAGGAACGATATTCTTCATCCATAGCTGCATCCCAATCTGGATTTCCTGAAGCTTCTGCAAAAGTTTCTGATCATGATTCTCGGAAACTTGAGCCAAAAGAGAAGAGGCTCGCTAAAATTGAGAATGTGTTCGACGCTGATCTCTAGGATCACCGGCAAGATCACCAGTTGCTTCACATGTTGAACGGACCCATCGAGGAAGTATTGGTGCTGGTGCAATTGGAGGAACATGAGTAGGCGGAGGTGGATTTTCATCCTCACTGTCATCATCAGAAACTGGAGTTGGAAACCTGTCAAGGAAGCTGGAAGAAGAAGAAGAAGAATGCACATTCGCCGAATCAAGATCGCAGGCCAAAGATGGCACACCCGCCAAGTTAGGCTCTCAGGCCAAGAGATTTTCATCAAATTTAACATCTCTTCTAATGATTATATCATGAGAATGTGGCTGAAGAAGTCTATAACCTTTTACATCTTCAGAATATCCAACAAATATGCACTTTTCACTTTTAGGCTACAATGCTTTCCGTTTTTCATCCGGAATATGAGCCCATGCTTCACAACCAAACACACGAAAGTGACTTACATCTCGTTTAATTTTACTCCATGCTTCTTCTGGTGTTATACCTTGTAAAAATTTAGTGGGTGTGCGATTAACTATGTAATTTGCACAATTTATGGCCTCAGCCCAATATTGAAGACTTAGTCCCTTAGATTGGATCATACAATTAGCCATTTATTTTAAAGTGCGGTTCTTCTATTTAGCTACACCATTTTGCTGTCGTGTATATGGAACAGTGTGCTCTTGTTGGATTCCTTGTTCAGTGCAAAAAGTAGTGAACTTGTTGTTAACATATTCTCCTCCATTGTCATATCTTAACTTCATAATTTGATGACCAGATTGTTTTTCAACAAGGGACTTGTAGGCCAAGAACATGTTAAATAATTCGCTCTTAAGTTTTAAGAAGTAAACCCAAGTGAATCTAGAGTAGTCATCAATGAAAGTTAAGAAATATTTGAAACCAGAAAATGAAGCAGATGGAAGAGGGCCACACAAGTCACTATGCACAAGATCCAAGGGAACTTAGGTGTGCCAAGAGGCACGTTTGTCAAAACTGTCTCGATGATGTTTTCCGAGTACACAACCGAAAAAAACACCATCCTTGCAAGATACCAGCGGAAGACTAGTCACCATATTGTATTTACATAGTTGTTGAAATGAGCGATAATTTAAGTGACCAAATCGCTCATGCCAAAGTTTGCTCAAGTTATCACTATGAGCAACAAAAACAGAAGGAAAAGGTGATGACCCAAAGTTGTTAAATTTGTACAACCTGGTAATATCATCAACAGTTCCAGTAGCAAGAAAATTTTGAGGATTTTTAAAATCCTTGATTACAACTTGGTGAGGTGTAAAAATCACAATTTTACCTTCACCTGAATGAGTAATTTGATAGACTGATAACAAATTGCAGGAAATTTTTGGAACACATAGTACATCATTGAAATGACCATTTTCTACTGTAACTGTTCTAGATCCTACAACACTTAGAGATCTATCATCACCAACAAATATTTGTTTGGTGTTACATTCATGCATAGTAGAAAAGATGGCTTTATCCTTAGCCATATGATAAGATGCTCCAGAATCAATGAGCCATTCATTTGAAGTAGAAGAAGAAGATGCAGTATAAGAGTAACCAGAAGCACAAAGTGCATGTCCATGAGTATTATATTCTGAAGACGAATCTAGGCTGATGTGGTGTTTCTTCATTGCTGCTTCCAAGGCTACCATCTTCTTAAAACATTTAGATTCATCATGATTATCTTTCCCACAAAAATTGCAATGATGCTCAGTCTTCTTTCCTTTTTGCTTGGATCCTTTGTCATTTTTTGAAGAAGGAGCTGACTGAGAGGGTTTGGGACCCTTGTTGTTTTGTTTATTATTGCGAAAATTATGTTTCTTGGGAGGCTTGGACTTTTCTTTCTGTTGGGACAATAAGGCTTTCCCAGATATATCTGCATTGTTAATTATTCCAAGATGAATGAGCTTATCTTGCTCTCTAATTAAGGAATCACAAAAGGATTCAAGACTAGGCTCTACATAGCTGGCTGCAGTCAAGGATTCTTTCATGGAGTAGAATGTAGATACAAAAATAGAATATGCAGGTCCAAGTTTGGAAAGAATATGATAAATACATTGTTTGTCTTCTTTCTTAATCTTGCATTCTGCACATAATAGTCTAAGAGTTTTATACTTAGATAAATAGTCTTGAATGCAAGAAAAATCATTGGGATTCAAGGAAAGCAACTCATTCTCAAGTTGATGACCCCAAATTTCATTGTGTTTACCAAACTTAGATTCTAACTTTTCCCAAGCTTTATCAGGTTCATCAATGGCAGATATGTGGAATCGCAAATCAGTAGAGATTGACATCCCAATCAATCCATGATCTTCATCGCATCTATTTTCCCATTTAATTTTCTTATCATCATCAGTGGGTTCTGTTTCTTTCCCTGAGGTTATCCTGAAAAGTCCCCTACTTCGCAGAACATCCTCCATACAAGATTTCCATGAGAAATAGTTAGAACTTGTAAGTATAATATCACAAGGGGCGGCCATACTATAAAATAATGGCTTAAAGAATAGAAACTAACTGTATGGATGCAAAGAGCTCGAAAAAATATGTGGTTTTAAAAAAAAAGGCACTTAAAATGGATTCCAGATGATGAAGTTATGCTTGAACAAAGAAAATGTTGAAGATGTCCCCAATAGTGACATGGCAGATATTAACTTGACCAACTAAAAAATGAACCCCCCTCTTCCAAAGATCAACCTTTGAAAATCACTTTACAATAAAGTTGCTTTGAAGTGAATCACTTTTGTAGAATAAGTGAGGTTCACTTTTACAATAATGTACTTTTAAATAGTGCGGCAATAAATTAAAATACTTAAGTGACTCACTTTTATTTTATTTTATTAATGTGAGATGCACTTTTACAATAAAGTAACTTGAAAATAAAAATTACATGCACTAAAAGTAGCTTGATGAGACTTGAACTCAAGACTTATCAAGGTGTAAAGCAACTTTGGACCAAGTGAGCTAAGTTTAAAAGGTACATAAAAGTATGGAAAGAGAAAGGGGGATTTTCCACACAATGGGGTTAGATCTTGGTTAGCTTACCTGGAAAGTCTACATTTTCAAGTTTTCTCGCTGTTTCTGATTTGCCGTGATCGCACAAGGTGCACGGCAAAGAGCATACGTAGCCGAGAAGACAAGAAAAATAAAAACTTTCCCTCACTGTTTCTGATTCGCCGCGATCGCGCAAGGTGCATGGCAAAGAGCATACGCAGCCAGGGAAGGAAACAGTCTGAGACTAAAATAGAAAGATCTAATAATAAGATTGATAAAATATGAGAGATTAAAAAAAAAAAAAACAAATCCGTCACTGTAACATTATACCTTCAGATTTGCCGAAATGGGTGTTTCTGGAGCAAACAGAAACAGTTTTTGGTGAAACGAAAACTATTTCCAAATGGAAACGGCACTCCGAATGCAATGGAACAGGCCACAAATGCACAAAAAATCCAGAACCAGAAACCCTGTCAAATTTTCGGCAACTCCGATTCCAGATCTTGATCAAAACCGAAAGCGGCTCTTCATAAAAGCTCTGATACCATGTTAGGGTACACAAGGTACTCCCAAAGGACCGAACACCAAGAACAACTGCTTCATACAAATAGATCATAGATCAATACACCAATGTTTGTCACGTGGTTAAAACCCTCGAGAGGGAAACAGTCCATGGCCCCAGCCAAATAGCTACTTGGAGCAATTTATTATGAAAAAGAAAGAAATTTACATGAGCTTCTCATAATCGATCAACTAGCCAAGGGCCCTCTATGCTCTTTAAATAGAGATCATAGACCAATCGGGTGTTAATCCATGAATCAATGGTAGATATGATCTAAGAGAAGTTGAACCTTTGGATCACTCTATGCCTAGAACATATCGTGACCGTCGGATTAGAATATTAACAAATGCATACTAATGCATACTAAAGAAACACACTTTTACCTAACGGATATATTACACAAGTTGATCTTAACTAACTCCTAAGTGTCTAAATATCCTAACAAACAGTACATGGAGAAAATTCCCACATTTGTGGTACCACCACCCACCCAAATCTAGTATGCACCACCAATGCAAGCAGTCCAATCCCCCTCCCCTGCTCCACCCGCTCTGTTGGGACAAATGTTTTCACAAAAAAACTGTCCCAACCAGCCTGCCCCCAACAATCAACAAGGGAAAGCTATAAATAATCAACCCTGGAACCAAGGAAATAACCAACCACAAGGAGGTGGTCAACAACCAAACCCTCCCAATAACGTCACGGAAAACCAGCCAGCCCAAAATCCCCCATGACCAAATGCACTAAGACACAACACCCCGTTGCACACAAACAAACCATGCACACTCTGTGAGGTCTATGGGCACTACACATATGAGTGTCCCCTCGTGGGTCGCACGAAGCAGGCCATTTAGAACTAGGTTCAATAGGCCACCAACGCTACGAACCAAGCCCAACCCAACCTGACACCACAAGGACCTCCTCCTATGGTGATTCAAACCCCATTACCAATCCAAGGACTAGTGGCAACCGCACCCCCTCCCCAACCAAATTCCAATGTTCTGGGGGCACCCCCCATGGCAGAAATAGGTGTCCACCACCTGTTAGCCATGACAAATGAAGAGGTCAACTCACAAACTAGATAGAATCAGTACGGAGCCAACACTGAACCCGCTAACCCATCAGTGACATCAACGTCTAAAAAAGTCAACCTACCTCTTCAGTTACCCCCGTTCTTGAGCCCCCCCATATGCAGGGTTACTAATAAGGCCACAACTAGAGCTGCTGTCAGCTACAACATCATGGATGATTTGGCCCAAACACCAACTGCCATGTCTGCTCTTGAGGTACTCAAAACATACCCAACACAGCGGAAAGCCTTACTAACTGCCCTTGGGGCAGTAGACCCCTCCGACTCCAAGTTGATCACATTTGACACAGAGAATGGAGAACCACGCATGCCATCAACCATTGCCTTTCAAATCCTGGTGTCCATCCAAAATTTGGTCGTGCATCGGTGCATAGTGGATGAGGGGGTATCCACGTGCGTTATGTCTACCCTAGTATAGCAAAAACTGGGATCCCCAATGCTGCAACCATCCTACACATCTCTACAGGATTATGATGGCCATCCCACTAAAGCCCAGGGAATCCTCCCCCATGTCCCCATCACATTAGCCAGGAAGACAGTTTTGATTGACATAGAGGTTGTCAATGCTCAATTGGACTATAAAATTCTCCTTAGGAGAAGTTATATGTATGCCATGAGAGCGGTCGCATCAACTGTCTTCCATCTCATGATGTTCCCCCATGAAGGGAATATCGTGATAGTTGATCAACTCACTTATCATGATATGCAAGGGTTAACGACACCCGCCAATGTTATCTCTACCATCACCACCATTGAGCCACAAGGGATGACCACACACGCCAATGTCATCCTTGCAATCAACACTATGGTCGAAAACACACCAGCCTCCCCATTGTTGAATGTGGGCCTAGGTTTGTTTGCTGATATCACCATGACGATTCATTTCCCCTTAGTGTCACCACCACTGACTCAAAATGAGACTGTAGACTTATGCATCGTCTCATCTAGCACCACTGCACCCAAACAACAATCGTAGCTGCAGCCCCAACCTCAACCAAAACATTGTCCATAGCCACAACATCATCCGTAGCTGCAGCATTACGCGTAGTCAGAACCACAACCTCACCCCCACATACAACCATCAAGTAGTTATCTGGGCTCATCTCCAGTCCATACGATTCCCTTCCTCTCCCCCCCCGGTCTCATGAGCAAGCTGGTAATGGACACCTTAAGCCTACCCAACTTTACAGTGGGAATTTTGGTGTGGTATCTTGATCCACCAGCTCAACCACCAATGCCCTAGGTTGTCTAAACCCTGATGCAACCCATTACAGTCGAGTCTCACTGTCCACCCGACCCACAAAATCCAACCACCACACCCGCACCCCCACCACCCCACCCAAAAAGGGCCAGGGGAAAGAATGCAAAAGCTACTGCAGAACCTAGGCAGATTCTACCTTGTGCCGTCTGTGAGCAACAGGGCCATCCAACTCAAAATTGCCCTAAAATCCCAATGATCCACGTGCACTTGGACGCCATGGATACAAACGAAAACCTCCCTGTCGTTGAGCTTCCAAGAACGCCAGTAGTAAGAAACAAGTCATTGCAAAAAAGCCATGCTTGTGCCCTTTGTGTCTTGTATGGCCACTATTCTCAACATTACCAAGACTCGCCTAAATTTTGAATGGATTTGGACGACCTCCATCAACATTTCCTTAAGTCTGACATAACCCTGATCGAAGAAGTTCACCCCCGACCTCCTTCTTTAGACACCATGTCCATTTACATGATGTCCATCTCCACCGACCTGCTCATCTCCACCTCCAACGATGGTCCATCAGACTTGTCTCTTCGTTTCTTCCACAATGATGAGGAGATACTTGAAGCTCTAACTGTCCCAGAATACCCATGCGACGACATGCACAATCGCTCATTCTTCCTCCCCAAAGAACTTGTGTCGCAGTCTGACTAGTTTTCTATGGAGACCAAAGATTTCATTCATGGGAAAGCTGACTGGTTCAAGAACCCCATCCCGGCACCAAACGCCTTCAAATAAGGGAACATGGCCAACATCTTTCCAACCACCAAAATCAACATCTCAACCAATCCTAAGGTTGTTGAAGAAATCATGCTGGGGGCATCTTGCTCCCCAGAAGAGGTCGCTGCCTACAAAGACCTCTTCCAAGAATTCCGTGACATCTTTGCCTGGTATTACACTGAAATTCCTGGCTTGGATCCATCCATCGTAGAACACCACATTGACACATGGCCCGATGTGGGTCCCATATGCCAAAAGCAATGGCCAATCCACCCTTCCAAAGTGGCCACAGTTAAAGCCGAGATAGAGAAGCTACGCGCATTTGGCTTCATTTATCCCATTGCGTACACCACTTGGGTTTCTAATCCCGTTCCCGTGAATAAAAAATAGGGTACCATTCACGTTTGCATAGACTTCTACGATCTCAATGGGGCATGTCTCAAAGACAAATTCCCCACACCCTTCATCGATCAGATTATCCATGCATGCACTGAACATGAAGCCTTTTCCTTCATGGACGAATTTTCCAGATATAACCAAATCCAGATCCGGAAAGAAGACCGTTATAAGACAGCATTCATAACCCCATGGGGCACATTCGCGTATCGATTCATGCCCTTTGGCTTGAAAAACGTTGGAGCCACCTTCCATTGTGCTATGACATATTGTTTCCATGATCTAATTCACATCATCTTGGTCTACCTGGACGACCCTACCACTCGATCACCAAAACAAGCACAACATATAGAGGACTTGCGGCAAGTATTTTTACATTTTCGCAAGTACAAAATTCGCCTGAATCCCCTCAAGTGCATTTTCTGTGTCCCAGCAGGCCGTCTACTTGGATTCATCGTATCCCACAAAGGGATAACACTATATCCGCTCAAAGTTCAGGCTATCTTTGATCTTCCTTCCCCAAAAAATAGGCACCAACTACAAAGCCTCTAAGGCAATGCCAACTTCCTTCGCCGCTTTGTACCAGAGTATGCAACAAAAGCTTACGGATTCATTTGCCTGCTCCACACAAAAATCCCCTTTGTGTGGGATGAGTAAGCATAAGAATCATTTGATGCACTCAAACAATCCTTGGCTTCTGCACCATTACTCTCACCACCAGACTTCACTCGATACTTCATTCTCTATGTGTTGGCCTCAGACAATGCCATCACTGGAGTCTTAGTCCAAGGAGATGATGCTTGCCATGAGCACGTGATTTACTAAATCAATCAGAAGCTAACAGGACCCCCACTACTACATTCACCTGAGGACAAAATAGCCCTCGCCGTCGTCTTCTCGGCTCAAAAATTGCGCCACTACATCATTGCAAACCATACTTGTGTAGTGGCTGATTCAAACCCAATGTGGTACCTCTTAAGCCATCGCCTGCTACAAGGTCGAGCAACTAAGTGGGTAGTCATCCTCCAAGAATTTGACCTAGAGTTCGTGTCCCCAAAAAGCAAAAAGGCACTCGCGCTGGCCACACTCATGACCGATCTACCCCCATTAACCACGTCATCACCCCTCAAGGATGATCTCCCTGATGATTTCCTATTCGTCATATCCACGAAAGACCCATGGTATGGGGACATCATTCTCTATTTATGAACACAGAAGTTCGTAGCACACTTAAACTGCAAGGATAGGCGATGCATCTGACATCAAGCCATTCACCACTTGCTAATTGGAGATGTTTTGTATTGTCAAGGCATTGATACCATCCTACATCATTGGCTCGCCTGTGACGAGGCTGAGGCCATCCTCAATGACTGTCATAGTGGAGCCTACGGCAGCCACCTTTCAGGTGTGGCAACCACCTAGAAGATTCTACGCACCGGTTATTTCTGGCCCTCCATCTTCGCTGATTGCATAGAGGTAGTCAAGCATTGTCGCAACTGTCAGCTATTTGCCCCAAAGGCAAGAACCCCCCCTGGACCATTACACCCCATAGTCATAGTCAGACCCTTCTGCAAATGGGAAATCAACTTCATGACAATCAACCATGTCTCGGATAATGGCCATAAATACATCATTATGGAAGCCGATTACTTCACTAAGTGGGCTGACGCCATGCCCACATTTTATTGCAAAGCTGAAACTGCATCGTGCTTCTTCTTTAACCATGTTATTTCATGATTTGGTGTTCCTAAACAATTAGTCTCAGACCATGGAGCACACTTCCAAGATGCTGTATGGGTTGAATTGTCAACCATGTTGAAATTCAAACACCAGTAGTCATATTCCTACTACCCCCAGGGAAACGACCAAGTGGAAGAAGTCAACAAAATCATCAAAACAATGCTCCAAAGGATGGTAGGAAACCATAAAACCAACCGGCATCACATGCTATTCTCCGCCCTCTGGGCTTATCGTACATCCACAAAAACAACAACCGGTTTCACTCCTTTCCGCTTAGTACATGGCGTTGAATCAGTACTCCTTATAGAATGCCAAATCCCATCCCTCCTCCTCATGGTAGAACTACTCCCTAATACTTTGCCTTTATAAGAATGACTCCTCCAACTTGAGCAAACCATAGAAGACCTTCGAGCCGCCCTCCAAGCCATTGAGGCAGCAAAAACATGATCAAAGGTCCACTATGACTCCCATGTCCACCCTCACACCTTCAACGAAGGCGATATGGTTCTAGTCTATGACCAACCCAACAATAAGTTGGGCAAAGACAAGTTTGAGTCAATGTGGTATGGCCCATATGTCATCCACTTTTGCCTCGGAAAAGGGGCATACACCCTTATTGAATCTGATGGAAAACTCTTGGAGAACCCCCGCAATGGGCTCTACCTCAAGGAATTTTACGCTTAACATCACCAATGAGTCGCTTCATTTTATTTTCTTGTTTTCAACATTTTTATAGCACAAATCAGGGGCAGCACCATCAGCTGCTAATCCAAAATCACCCTAAACCTGTTCGAGACACCTCTCACACCTCCAGGCTCAAATTTCCATTTCCTGATGAGACCATCGTCTCATGTTTAACAAATAAATTTTGGGACCATTTCCTATAATTCACCTTGATTTACGAGCCACAGCATGACGATGCAAGTGTCTACGAACATGTACTTGTATCACTATTTCCTACCACTACTCATGCGGGTTTTTGGGCCACCGCCCATTAAGGAATGCCATTTTTGTTTGTGTTTTGTATTTTGACACATACCCATCTACTCCGTCCATCACACCTCATGCAGATATCTGGACCATTGTACAGAAAACAGATCATTTCTTTTACATGTATTTGGCATATAAGTGCCCTCGTACTTGCACTCACATCACATGTATTCAAGTACGTCCACCGCAACTCACACATGCTCTCCTGACCTCTGTCCGAGAGCCAATTCGATTTGTGTGCCTCTGCCACGATCTATCCCGTATATGTATCGGTATGTTAGAGAGTGTTGGGCTATAGGGAAGACCCAGGTTTTATATCTTTAACTTCGCACCAACAAAAGACCCACAGTGTTGTCCCTTTCGGCAACAACCTGTGAACAGGTTGCAGTCTCACCCGAAACAGCTATGGGATGCCGCAGAATCAGGTTTCTGCAAGTAGAAGAGGGATATTACTGTACCTTTAGCTTTTATCAACTTATAGTCAATTAATACAGTGCTTAAACATTCACATATATATATATCTTCGCAATTAAATAACACCGTGACTTGCTCAACCCTTACTGGGAATTCACAGCGAAGCTATTTATTAAGCAGTGATATTACTTATTAGATATATCTATACTTATGAATGCATAAAAGAACATAACAGAAATCACACAAGAACCACAACACCAGATATAACGTGGTTCACCCCCAGTGTAGGGGTTACGTCCACAGAACTGTGTTTTATTCAACTTTTCTACAAAATCACAGTTCTGATCTGTGCACTCAGCTTTAGTCCTCAAAGCCGTGCACACAGTAGCAGGCCTCTGCGCACGCAGCTGCAGATTTCCTTAATCACTTACAAACCCTTTGCGCACACAGCTGCAGAGGTTGTCCATGCACTCAGCTGAGACTTATCCTTCACTTACAAAATAGCCTTACCTTCGCTTTAACTTTCTTACATTCAAAAACCTAACCTGACTTATTTACAGGAGTACTTATTTATACAACGCACTATTTACAAAACCATGGGCTTAAACCATGGGCACCCCGAACCCTAAACCCTGGACTTAAACCATGGGTTTATTACAAAAAGAGGACTTTGACTCAACCCCAACACCCATAAGACTATTTTGAGTCATAACTCCGCTTACAACTTGGACAAAACCCGCGGATTTACCAAAATTTGGGACCGTTAAGGTGCGTGCCCCAACAGGCCCCTAAGACTCACCAGTGTCTCGTCTCGGGACACTCCGCTGTGCTTCTGGTCCACGAACTTTGTCGGCGAGGAGAGTGTACTGCTTGTTGAGGCCGCGCATAATATTGTCAGCTGCTTGCTCTTTCTCGACCAATTCCTGCAATACTGTGGCTGATGTTTGGCTGGCCTTTTCCTGTGCATATGCATGATATTCCATCAGAACTTTGAGTTGGGCATCCACAATAGTACTCAACTCAAAAGCTTCGCTGATAAGTGGCTACATGGAATTTTCCACTTCTGTTGCTCTTGCTCTGCACGACTCAATTTCCTGCTGGAGTTCATTGCTTCGTTTTACCTTGAACATTTTCTCCATAGGCGGTAGAGTCTTAATTGCCACTTTTACTTCATCCAACTCTGTCTGTCGCTACCTGATGGTTTCTTGCAGCTGTCCGACTTCTAGATGTTCCTGTAATGTAGTCCAGGCAGCAACGCCGTCTTCTAGCATCTTTGCTGCGCTGTTCACAATATCCAAGAGTTTTGCTATAGAAGCCTGAATGTCTGCTCGGCGTTGTTCCTTAACCTCTGGTGGGCTCTCCAGAGGGATGCGGAGTTGGAGCTCCGCAATCTGAGCGTCATGTTCTGCTTTGAGCTTCTCTATTTCACTGTGCGACTACTGTGCGTAGTCTTTCAACCTAGCTAATCTTTACTCTGGCTCTTCCGCCAGCTAGATGTCGAAGTCAGGGAGACTTCGACATGCTTCATCCAAAACTCAGACCAATGTAATCTGTTTGCATTCTGCGTCCCTCTTTCGCTGCTCTGTGGCTTCCAGCTGCGCTGTGAGGCTATCATTTTGCTTCCTGATATCGTCCAACTGTATTTGTGAATAATGGTCTCGGGCCTGGATTTCCTTTGCGATAGCTAACTGGTAGAGATGTATTTTTGTCATGGACATTTTGGTGTAATCAATTCCTACTGTCATGCTCATCTCTGCGTGAGACGCTGCATCAGTTATGATGAGGGCAGCGGTGGATACTTGGCCCTTGTTTTCTTGAGCTGGCCATTGCCTTAGGTTGGGCTGCGTACTTACTGGGGTACTGCTAGTTATAGTGCTGGTCATCGATTGTGCTGCTAAGTCCTTTAACTCCGATATGTGCTGTGTGACACCCTTGATGGCATCCAAATGCACAGCTGCGAACTATGACCACTTCCTAGTGAGAACTCCTGTGGACTTCGACAAATCCTCATCAAGATCCTCACTTGTCAAGCCAGGTGTGTCGTCGATATTCTTTTCCTTTGAAGCCTTCGCTTTCTTTCGGGGCTGCGGTTTGTTGACTTCCTCTACTTCTGGTGTCTTGCGCTTATCCTACCTATTAGGGTCTGGAGTAGTCTTGACCGAGTCCTATCCTTCTTCTTCATCGGTGTCCACTTCTCCACCCTGGTTGTTGTCATGCTACTGCGACTCGGTCTGTTCCTCACTGTCTTCCAGGGGACCTTGCTGTTGCTGGTGACTAGGGCCTGCGCCTACATTGGTAGCTATGGGGACTGGAATGTGAGGTTTTTTTTCTACATCTTTCAACCATTCAACTGGCCAGTGCTGAACTACTACTTGGATATCACCGTCAGTGACTACATATGGTAGCTTGAACCATTGGTGCTGAGGATCTGCACGAGCCTGTATGAAAGTATGATGCATGTCGGCGCTGAAGGTGGCTGCGCTGTCATATTGAGAGAATAACTTATTACTGAGCCATGGGTTTTGGGCGATCTAAAACTGGATATCCATTATGTAAAAAGAAAATACATAATTTGTGATCTGTTGGTGTGCTTTATCCTGTGAAACCCACAACGATGCATACCTGGATGCACCAGGCATGTGCACTGGCACCGCAGAAAACTGTGCCTCAATAGGTTCTTGCCATCCTACCAGTGCGATGAGAACGAGCAACCATGAGTAATGGAAGGGCCTACCTTTTTCCTTCATGTCGCGAGCGTCTTCCAGGAATTCCTTCGCAATATACTCTGCCCGGTTGTAGTTGTACCCTTCGGCGCAGTTGATAGCAATTCGGATAACCGGGGCAGGTACTTCAGTTGGTCTGCACTTTCGTATGACTTTGTAGGCTAAAAGCTCCACTGCAAAGTGAATGTGCTGTTCCTGAAAGGCGGAAGTGTGATACCCACATTTTCCCTTTGTCAGGTCGAAGCGTTCCTTCATGGTTTGTGCGAGCTTCGTATCCTCATGCTTTGATGGAAATTCGGTCGTCGAATTAGGGCCTGCTATTGGTAAACCAATGATCCTCTGAATGAGCTCGCAATTGATAGGGATTTTCTTGTCTCCTATCCATAGGTGGTCATCATGAACTAGCGCTAGCAGCTGCTTGACCACTATGGTCACCTGTGTGCCGTGACCAAAATGGGGAACGTCAAGCATCTTCAGCAGACCAGCTTGATCCAAGCCGGCAGCCCATCGTTTGACTTCTAATAATGTCACCCCGGTCTCATCGTACTTGAAAAAATGCAAATATGCTTCTGGTGCGAACTGTGCAAACCTGCCACGATCACTTGTATCATGGTCAGAATACTTAAGCTGGTCTATCTTTCATGTCATGGTCCCAACCAGCTGCACACCCAGTGGCAGTGAAGGGGTGCTTATTGTGAACTGCTTGTTCCGTCGAGGTGGTTTAACTCCTGGTCGAAGAGGCAGGACATATGGTGGCCGCCGTGGTGCAATGTTCTCCTCTCCTTCACTTGGGATTTCTACCGAACCAGGCGGATTCATTCTAAGATCCTCCGATGTTTTCCCGGACTGCTTATGTCGATCTTCATTTCTCTTAGAATGAACTTTAGGCTTGAACTGTTTCCTGGCAGACTGTGTTTGCATTGGTAGAGGCGGTGCAGGTAGAGTCTCCTCTCGTGCTGCAGGTGTAGGTGGGTTGTGGAAAATGTTCTACAGACCTGTCTGTTCAAATTCTCTTACTAAGTCCTAAAGTTCTTGATCAGTAGACATAGGTTCAATTGTGAAACTGCAGAATATGATTTGCCCATGCTCGGGTGTCTTCTTATACTATCCATCGATCAAATCGGTCATAAATGTGCATTGAAGGCACCAAATCTGGCAGAGATGCTGCTTCCACGGTACTAGATTTCGGCAGATATCCCTAGGACAAGCAGTTAAGGAAAATAAAGTACCGGTGCCGCCAAATCGGCAGTGTTCCAACGGTCAGTTTTTGTGCTGTGGCACAACCAGTACCACAACTACATTTCAATAGGGACCTTCGTCATGATAATGACCTTTGGCATATGCGGGCAAGTTCTACGACCCAATTGTGAGCTTCGCTCTTTTAGCATTTTGTGCCGGCCAGTGAGGGCAGGACAGGGTTATTTCTTTATCACGAGACACATTAGCGTGCCGAGGCCCAACCTCCCTGTATCGGTTTTCAGCTGCAAATGCCTGGGTATGACCAAATCTAGGTACCCATTCTATACGAGGTACAAGTTTCCATGCCCTGTACCAATGCTCCACTTGTTCCTGCGGCGTATTCTGCCCATTCAACCTGCTGCGCGCTCTCTGGAGCTCATCCACAAATCTCAGGTGAAGGGATGTCTGACAATTTTCCCAACTCGGAAGGTACTTCTTATAGGCAGTCCACCTTCTGGCTGCGGTGACTCCTAATGCTGAATCCAGATTCTCTAGTTTCTATGACTCCAGTATCTGTTTTGATAGTGGCACAATGGACTCCTTTGGGTCTGTCGAACCATCAAAGGCAGGTAAGGTTCTTGGCTGCGAACTAAGCCATCTGACGGACTTGGTAATTCTGGTGCATCTATGTCCATGTAGCTCATACAATCGATTCTGCCAGTTCTCTAAACCATCATATGAATCCTTCATACAGGGGCTGTCATACTGCCAATCCATAATACCTTCAGCAGTAGGATCAATATAATCTTCTTCCCACGCTGTGATATTATAGATGTGCTCCAAAACATCCTAGTCTTCATCTCTGATTGGTTCTGTGTATCTCTCTCCTTGGGATGGGTCTAGGGGTATTATAACTCTCAAACCCTTTCCTTTGAAGGTCATCTGTCTCTTCTTAAGGTTAATGACTGCAACATTTGCCATTGCCCACTCAATTCCTAACAGGGCTAGGTAGGGATTGTTGTCATTGATGATCTCAATAACTTCAAAGTCCGCCAAAGTACTGACCCCATCAATATCTATTGGAACACTAAGGAATCTCCCTAGGGGCATAATCCTTTGCTGATTGACTAACTTCAACTGTATAGGGGACTAGGCAAGGGTAGGTTTCCCCATTTTCTCCCAGGTTTGCTTGGTTAAGACATTGACTTCTGACCCTAAATCCAGGATGACATCAGTCATGTCATACTCCCCTATCTGAGCATTCAATCTCATTTCCCTGCCAGTTCTTCGGACATGATTAACAGTTTTCTCCTTATCAACTCTTCTATGAGGTTCACAGATAGCAAGAAATTTTTGCAACTCCTTTAGAGCATTCTGATTCCTTAAGAGTTTCATACAGCTCTGTAAAAAAGAGGATAGGGTACTTTCTTTATCTGGTGAGGCGTCTTGTAGCTGCGACTCCTACTGATGTTGTTGCGCATGTACTACTACTGTGCTTGGAGCAACATCCTCACGCTGGGCTTCCATGGCTGTCTCGTGTTTGCTTGGGGCTTTTTCTAGGACCCAGCCCTCATCAGGCTGTTTTTCTGCATTCTGTAGGTGCGTCGTAGCTCCACTCCGTGTAACAACGTTAATAGCTATGGCAGGTCGGGGCTCAACGAAAATCATCTAGATATTCTGAGTAGGACCACCATTTCTTTCCTGAATCTTAGCTATCAGCTGTGGGTATTGCTCGATCACATGATCGACTGCGTGACAATACCGACATGTCGTAGTTGGGTTCCAACAATCTCTAGCTAAATGCCTGGCTTGGTTACAGTTGTAGCAGATGACCTGGCCTCTACCTCTTCCTACCATACCACCATGACCCCGACCTCCAAAAGCACCTCTATTGGATGCACCACCGCAGTAACCGTAGCCATCATTGCCCTGGCTCTCATTTTGTACCCGATAGGCGTCATAAGTGTGCTCTCGCATAAGGTCATAACTGTGACATTCGTCTTCATTATGTCCTACGGACTTACAAAACTTGTAGTAGGTGTTCTTGGGGACTTGCACATACCTCTAGAGAAAATGACAATGTTCTGGGCGATGCTGGCCAGCTGTCCAACAGATCTCACAATATAGAACAGTGGAATTGAATGGGTTTGAAGTTCCATTATTCAGGTAATTTCCTACCACAGGACACTGTTCCCTGTCGTGACCTTCTTTCCGACAGTGTGTACACCAAACCGCTTCACGACCAGTTTTTCCTGTCTTCATATCGCGGAGCTCGAGAGCCATGGCCGCGAGCTGTGCTTGGATTTCAGCAATACCAGAATTCTCTTTAACAGGTGCGGTCTCAAGCTTCATCGTAATTTCCAGAGCCTCTTGCTGGTCAGCAACCTTCTATTGCATGAGTGGAGTTCTGATGTGTGGTAGTAGTGCGGCAATAAACCATTCCTTGTGTTGTGTGGGGCCAATTGTGAAACTGACTTGGTCTATTAGAACTTTGAACCTCTGATCAAAGCCCCACACTGATTCGCCTTGCTTCTGTTGAATCTCCTTTAATTCAATGATACACTGCGACTCTAATTTGGGCTTCTTAAACTCTTTGATTATTGCTGCTTTGATATCATCTAGGGAAGGATTCTGAGTACTAGAGAATTTCATGAACCAGGTCAAAGCCCGGTCCCTGAAAGAAGTAATGAGCTGGGCGGTTCTTACAACTGGGTCTGTAATGTTCTTAGCAGTCCACACCGCTTCGCATAAAAACCAGAACTGCTCTGGATCCTCTGATCCAGTTCCTTTGAAAACAGGGAGCTTAATATCATCAGTCGTGTGGGCCATAGTGGATCTAGGGGGAGGTGGAGGGGGATGGGAAGTAGATGGGGGGAACTTACTGGGGTAGTCTGACCTGTGACAGGAGTACTGGTACTAGGGTTAATTTCAGTCTGCGACGGATTCTCAGGGATAACAGATCGACGCTGCGGGGTTACCGGGGGGTTTGCAACAGAAGGGTTTTCTTCGGGCTCTGAGGCTGCTGGAATGAAAGGGGTAGACTCGGTATCCTGACCTAGGGTAGATGACTCAAAATTTATCTTGTACCTTTTGCCACTTCGCAGCAAACCACTTTGCTCGTCGACCATGTTTTCACTTGCAAACATAGGTTAGTAATACACAATCTACCAATCTGATTCAAGAAGCAATATTCCTTTTTCAGCTAATAGCATCTTAATCCTCAGACTAAATGAATTTAAAAACTTACCCCTTGGTCCTTTGAAGAACTGTCACTCCGCTTCACTAAAGCAAGTACTCGTGTCAATGGTGAACTCCATCATGAATGCCTCAAGGGTTCGCGTCGTCTAGAAATCAACAGCGCAAGAGATCCCATTGTTTACTCTTTTCAACAAGTTGATTCTTGCAGGGGTCCAAGCAGGAAACTAAACTCCACAAAAGTTCGTCCTTCACTCGACCAGCCTGGATACCCACTGGTGCAACTCTATGTGGATACTACCAAAGAAAATTTCATAAACATCACAAAAAACATACCTTTGTAAAAATTCGTTTGCGCTACGACGCGGATCTTTCTTCTCTTGCTCAGCGAATTTTAGATAAGTCTCATCCAGCCAATCACCGATTTATTTCACAGAGGGTCTCCAGAACATAGCCCTCGAGGTACGACGTAAAACCCTCTTGTGCAGATACTAGGTTCAACTGGAAACGGAACCACTTTGTTGGGATATAGGGCAGACCCAGGTTTTATATCTTTAACTTCGCACCAACAAAATACCCACAGTGTTGGCCCTTTCGGCAACAACCTGCGGACAGGTTGCAGTCTCACCCGAAACAGCTATGGGATGCCGCAGAATCAGGTTTCTGCAAGCAGAAGAGGGAGATTACTATACCTTTAGCTTTTATCAACTTATAGTCAATTAACACAGTGCTTAAACATTCACATATATATATATATATATCTTCACAATTAAATAACATCGTGACTTGCTCAACCCTTACTGGGAATTCACAGCGAAGCTATTTATTAAGCAGTGATCTTACTTATCAGATATATCTATACTTATCAATGCATAAAAGAACATAACAGAAATCACACAAGAACCACAACACCAGATATAACGTGGTTCACCCCCAGTGTAGGGGTTACGTCCACAGAACTGTGTTTTATTCAACTTTTCTACAAAATCACGGTTCTGATCTGCGCACTCAATTGCAGATCTCTTCAGTCCTCAAAGCCGCACACACAGTAGCAGGCCTCTGCGCTCACAGCTGCAGATTTTCTTAATCACTTACAAACCCTCTGCGCACATAGCTACAGAGGTCGTCCACGCACTCAGCTGGGACTTATCCTTCACTTACAAAATAGCCTTAGCTTCACTTTAACTTTCTTACATTCAAAAACCTAACCTGACTTATTTACAGGAGTACTTATTTATACAGTGCACTATTTACAAAACCATGGGCACCCCGAACCCTAAACCATGGACTTAAACCATGGGTTTATTACAAAAAGAGGACTTTGACTCAACCCCGACACCCCTAAGACTATTTTGAGTCATAATTCTGCTTACAACTTGGACAAAACCCGCGGAGTTACCAAAATTTGGGACCGTTAAAGTGCGCGCCCCAACAAAGAGCCTTCTGCTCCATCCATACTGTGTGGATGACCTTTGGACCACTGTCCACCATCTTGACATGGGGCATCGCTTGTGCCACCGCAATTGGTTGACCATACTAGAGTTTCGTTTAAGCTCTTTTTCGACTCCTAAAAACAATGAAAAGATCACCGAGCACAACTTCTTCCTTTCCTACTCATTAAAGTATAGGAAAGGGCATCTACATCATCTTGTTTATCTCCTTTTGCGGACTATGTAGACCATCAATTGAAAAGGAACTCCTTGGCACACTCAAGCCAAGACCGTTCCCGTCTGCATACTTTTATGCTTTCTCGGGCAGAGGGGCGCACTTTATGAAAATGCTCACCACGGGTTGTCATTAAGCTCTTTTTTAGCCTTCTCATCAAGAAAATATTGCCGAGAAAACTTGGTTTTGTTCATGCTCATAAAAGTATCTGAATGACTCTCTAGTCAGTATAGGTTTAACCTTTTCTGGCCTGATTGGACTACCAATGGTAAAGAAGTCTCTCATCCCCCAAAGCATGGGCGACCTCTCCTATGTATAATTTTATCCTTTTTCAGGCACATGAGACCACCAATGAAAAAGAGCCCCCATTGAATTCTTCTTCGTGCTTCCAGACTCTCTAAAATTGAAAGCACCATGGAGCATTCACTTTCTCGGGCTCGCTAAAAATCCACGAGATCGTACCACAACGGTGTCTTTAGACACCACTCCATAAAAACAGTTTGGTAGCATTCCCATTTTGGGCCTTTGTTTAGATTACTCTGAAATGTGTCTTCCTTAGATCTCATCAGTATCAAAAATTTCCTCCTCCTCCAAGTATTTCCCATCTGCAGCGACATTCCTGGTATTACAGCTATGATCCGATTCCCATAAGTCAGCTTCATTTGCTGCCTGGTCCGCCTTGCTGTCATACTATGAACAAAGGAAGTTTGATTCCAATAATTCCCCTTGCCCCTGTTCAACTCTTTCCCTTCCCCCCCTAATGCAGTGGGCTAGTCCTTAGATTGTCTCACACCTTTCAGTTATCTCCCTCGCGCTTCTGGTCAAGGAAACACCATTGCCTTGACTAGGGGCAGGTCTCCATCTGTCGATGACAACACACATATTCTAGAGGATAGACCCCGAGGTCCCTATATATTGGTTTCATTAACCTCATTGATGAGTTCCTTGGACCACTTGAGAGGAGTCCTTAGTGCCTCTCGAGATGGTTGTTTCTCATGTGCTCGACTCCAACTACATCATCGCACCGTTGAGATTCGTACAGGGTATTGGTCCATGTAGTATTTGGTCGAAGACCCTGGATGTCACTTGACTCTAGAAAATTGATGAGTCTACTCGAGGGACCTAAACAGGTTCATGTCCCTTGTGACTTCTGGGTTGTGTTGGAGATAGTGTTCAGAATCCCCAACAATGCTTCTATATAGATTTGTGATTGATACAACATTCTTGTACCACCGAGACTCTGAATCTCCATTAATGAGTCCATACAACCATGTACCATTTTAGAGACAAAAGCCTATCAACCATGAAGATATAGCATTCCATGACAATGCCATGGGTCTAATGTAGCAGCTCTTTAGATCAGTATTGTATTCAGCCTCTAATTGAGGCAACCATTATTGTATCATCAGTTGTATATGATCAGCTCTTGTATTTTAGAGCGTAGATCACATGATTCTTTTGACATTGTTATGAGCATTGGGATTCCCGCCTCGTCCATATACATGTCACACATTAATTGTATCTCACCCATTTATCAAAACCATATTAATACAAAAACCAAAAGGCACCATTCCCCAGCACCGGAAGCACCACCTTTCCGCAACAAATCCTATGGTGTCCGTTGACCATATGATGAGCTCCTGCCCTCACACATGAGGGGGAAATCTGTTAACCCAAAAAATCCCTCACTCAACTCTACATGGATTAAGCCACCCAAGGACACCCATGCATGACACTCGTATCACTCTATTAGACCCCCACACCCTAAAAAAGGCTTAAGAATGACAAAAGGGATTAAAAACCCCAAAAAGGAGCCTAAATAACTCTCCTAGGGGCTAAAGCCTCCAAAAACGGGATAAAACCCCTCAAAGGAGCCTAAAACCCTAGAAGGATCTAAATTTAGGGTGGAAGGGGTTAAAATCCCAAAAAAGGGGCTAAAGCCTGGACCAAGGGCTTACAACCCTAAAAAGCCCCAAAAAAGCTATAAAAGGAGGGTGGGGGGTCACTCTCAAACAACTCTTCCCTTGCATACTATTATGCTATCCATGGATGCGTTGAGACCCTTTGTCTCTCAAGCCACCCACATTCCCCTCTCGTCCACTCATCTTCCCCATTGAGCCATAGCTCCTCCATTGCTGAGTGAGATAGAGAGATGCTTCTTCCAACCAGGGCATGGTGGCCCATTGCACCAAAGAAGAGGTATACTATTGTTTTTTCATGATTTTGATTTAGTAGCTTAGTTGTTTTCTAACCCATATTTGCTTGCAGGTTTGTTTATTAACTTGTTTTGCAGTTTTATTGCTATTTCTAATAGTTGTTTGTAGGTTCTTAGAGCAAATCCCTAACCTTGTTTGCAGAGGGGCTCACGGTTGGCTCACGGTTGTTTCTTGTCCATCTTTTCTTCCTTTCTGTTCTATTTACTTTTCCTACATTTTACCACATAGGAACCTACCCTTCCATCCTATAGATGGAAGGGAGCCATTCATGCCCCTGTAGCAAGGAGAAATCCCTGCTACACTTCCCACGGTTAAGGCAGTCAGGGACTTATGTCCTCAAAGACTGCAGATGTTTGACTTAGTGTAAATTATAAATTTTAATGGCTCACTCAACGTCATGAATTGAGTTTGGTTGTTTTATATGGTATGGTTTGTGTGTATGTCTTTTGTATTTCTGTTATACTTAATGGCTGCTTAAATGGTTTACGAATATTCCGTAGAGTTTAGAACATTGTTGATGAAAGCAGTAAATGATAATCATAAATTTAAACATGTACCATTTGTGAATTTGAACTATGATAGCCTGACTAGGTGACTGACTCGCACTTGTATTTCTCTTCAACTAGGAAAGGGTGCTGGGATCTCAACACAATGGGACTAATCCCATCCGTAGATCCACAAGTCACCCTCCGGATGCAAGGTTGGTCAACAGGGAGGACACTGAGTGCTGTGAGGCCCCCTGGGCCTACTACCCCCTCTACCTTCCAAGTCACATGTTTTTAGTGGTTTTGAAAAATTCCAAGTGAAGTGCCTATTACTATATGAGATTCACCCTTCGTCTTATCCCAGAATACCACGAAGGGTGATGACTGGGTAGAGGAGGAATGGCTAGGAAAGATGTTGATTTTAATTACAGTAATTTTTAATCAAGCTTTGATCATATTCATTAATCCATTAACCATTTCATTTACCATTGATTTACACATGCTGTAATAAAATGAAGAAATACTGAAAAGAAATAGAAACAGATTTGATGGACAGAGGCGGCTGAGTAGCGCTGACAGTCCTTAATTTTTAAAAATCAGAATCTGAGAGTCAGATCGCTCTTTTCGGGGAAAATGTGGTGAGGGGGTTTCCAAATTTTCCCCAAAACAGGTGAGGGGGTTGCTCAGAAGCTGCAGATAGAAGCGAGCTGGCTTCTGGGATATGGTCGCACCTTTTGAGGCAAAATGAGCGACCTGGTCACACCTTTTGGGCATGAATGAGCGACCTACTCTGAAAGGTAAATTTTTTTGATCCCGAGCCAGATCCGATTGATAGTAACTTGTATTGTGGCCAAATGGGCTCGGATTGGACTTGAGGAGGCTCAACAGTAACTAAGAATACAGAAAAATAGAGATCTAAGCTAGATTTGACAGAAATTTAAACTAGGTCAAATAAAAATAAACTGCAAAAATAAAACCTAGGGATCCAGTGGGATCAACTTGGTATGGTCGCTAGATCTATAGTAGGGATTTCTCCCTTACTACAAAGCAAGAATGACTACCTTTTGTCTATAGGATAGAAGGATAGGGTTCCTGGTGGTTGTGAAAGAAAAACAGACAAAAAACGAAATGAACAGAAATGAGAAAAATTAAACCCCTCTGCACACAAGTTTAGGGTTAAGCTCCAAGACCCTACATACAACTATTAGGAAACCAAAATACCTACAAGTAGTCAATGGAAACCTGGAAGACATAGTTAAGCAATAAACCTGCAAACAAACAATGTTAGAAAAATAAAATCTACCAAAGCAAAAACATGAAAAGACAAGTATACCTTCTGGTTGGAATGGGCCACCATGCCCTAGCTTGGGAGATCACCTCTCTTAAGAATGGGGAGCTATTGCTCAATAGAGGAATGGAGGAGAGGGAGGGTGAATGGCTTGAGAAGAAAATGGTATCAAGGCACTCACATGGGAATCATAACGATAGGGAGTGAAGGAGTGTTTTGAGAGTGACCCCCACCCCTCTATTTATAATTTTTCTCAAGATTTTTAGGGTTTTAAGCCCCTGGTTGGGTATTTAGCCCCTTTCACTCAATCTTTAGCTCTTTTGGGGGTTTTAAGCTCCTTTGAGGGGTTTTATCCCCCTTTTGGAGGCTTTATCCCCTATTAGAGCTATTTTGGCTCTTTTTAGGGGTTTTTAAACCCTTTTTCATATTTTAAAGCCTTCTTGAGGGTGTGGGGGTCAAATAAGGGTCATGCATAGATTTCCTTGGGTGGTGTAGGTCATGTAGAGCATAGTGAGGGATTTTTTGGGTTAACAAAGGGGAAACATGTTGAGCACAAATATGATAAAGGAAAGGAAAGGAGGGATGTCCAAGTGATTGATATGATCCATTTATATCTTATAGGGCCTCTTCCCACACCCTCATATAGGAATTAAAGGTATGTGTTGACTTTAATAGATGATTTCTCAAGGTACTACTCAGTGTATTTTCTCAAGCAAAAATATGAATATTTTGAGACTTTCGAAGTGTTCAAAGATTTAGTTGAGAACATGAGTGGGAATAAAATCAAGTTTCTTAGGAATGAAAATGGAAAGGAGTATGTCAACAAGAAATTTCAGAAGCCTTGTGAAGAATGTGGCATCCAGATGCAACATTATGTGCCCTACACACCATAACAAAATGGTGTTGCAGAGCGCAAGAACAGAGCTCTCAGGGAGATGGATACATGCATAATTGAGGATAAGGAATTGTATCCTAAAATATGGGATGGATCTATACAATGGCATGGATATCCAAGCATTTCGAATGCAATATAGATAATTCAAATTGAATGCATGAGAGCGACTTACTTGTTAGTTAACACCACTCGACACGTTAGTTAACCACTTAACTACATCATAATTGACTCTAATAGACTCAAATACAATTTAAAATGAGTCATAACTCATTTGCATGCCAACAAGTAGGCGGGGAATTATTTTTTACTTCAGTTAGCTCAGAAAAACATAACTGAATGGCCAAAAATAGGTGAGGGCACCTTTCAATCTTTAGTTAATTGAATTTAGTGCTAGAAGTTAGGTCAAGGTGCCTTTATCACTTCAGTTAACTGAATTGAGGGCTATAAGTTAGGTGGAGGCATCTTTATCACTTCATTTAACCCAAAATTAGGTGTGGATGCTCCTAGTTGATTGAGTGGAGTGCATTAATCATGCATATCAACACAAATTATCTCCCTGAATGAAGGAGGAGGCCTAGATAACTGGAACTAATGATATGTTGATGGTGTAAGCATATGTTTGAGTCAAATACTTAGGATACGTGGTAAATTAGGTTGTTAAGTAAAAATAATAACATGGAGTTGGAAAATGACTCCAACACCACGCCTTAATCTAATATGATGTGGAGAAGTAAAAAAAATAGGGTCCTGACAACAAAAGAAATAGGTCACCCTATACATAAATAATCCTAAAAATGCTAAAAAATATAAGTGAGGAAAGAAGGAAAAACCAATGGGAAAGAACCCCCCCCCTCACCCCTTAAACTGAAAATTGAAGGATCTAATCTCTCCTTACCATAGTGGAACTCACCCCTAATAGTGAACAAATAGAACTTATTCTAAATGAAGCTCTTGGTGAAGATGTATGCAATTTTCTCCTCAATAGGGAAATATTGCAGTACAATGGTTTTGTCATGCACAAGCTCTTTAATGTAGTGCATGTCGATCTTGATATGTTTGGTCCTCTTTCTATAAAACATATCTGTCAAAATATTGATAGAACTTTGATTGTCACAAAAAATGAAATTAGAAGTGGTTCTACCAATATCAAACTCATCTTCAATATCCTGCAACCAAACTATGTGAATGCAAGCAATGATTGCTCCTCGATACTCTGCCTCTACTGAAGATAAGGAAATGGATTCCTGATTTTTAATTGAACAACAAATAGTACCATTACCAAATATGAAAACATATCCAAAAGTGGATTTTTGATCAATTCTATCACCTTCCCGATCCGAATTAGTGAATCCAACCAAGTTAAGATCATAATCTACAACATAGTGAATGCCAAAATGTCTAGTACCTTGCACATACTGTAGAATTATTTTGGATGAATTCCAAAGAATCTCATGGGGCTTATGCATGTACCTTGAGACAACATTCACTAGATAAGAAATATCAGTCCGATAATGTGTCAAGTACAAAATACTTTGAATCAATTTCTGGTAGAGTGTAGAATCCACCAATGGTGTAGAATCACGCTCCTAAAGACTGATTCCTAAGAGGAATGGGAAGGGTGCATCCTTAAATTATTCCATATCAAACTTAATTATCTGGTACAAATCATATTTTTATTGGGACATCATGATCCCATCAAAATTCTGAGTGATTTCTAGACCAAGAAATTGCTTCAGCAAGCCTAAGTCGCTCATATCGAATGCTTGGTGTAAAGCAGTTTTTATGAAGCTGATTGAAGAAAGAGTGCTTCCTATGATCATCAGGTCATCAAAATAAAGTATTATGATCATAAAATTACCTTCATGCTTCTGTATATACACATTTGGATCTGATTTTTATCTTACAAAGTTTTGCGACAGAAGAAAGGAATCCATCTTTGCATACCATGCTCTTGGGTTTGTTTTAAGCCATACAAGGATTTCCTTAATATGCAAAATAATGTCATATCTGATATGTAGCCTTTATAATGCTTCATTTATAACTATTACTAAATTTCCCAATCAATAAATGAACTCTTCACATGGAATATGTTGCACCTCCCAGTGTTTGGATGCGAAAATTGCCAAGACTAGCCGAATTGAGTTCATTTTTGCAACCGGTGCAAAAGTTTATGTGTAGTCCAATCCTTGGACTTGTGACAAAAAATTTTCCACCAAACTTGCTTTTTATTTTCAGGTTGAATCATCAGAAACAACCTTGGTTCGGTAGACCCATTTTCATTGAACAAATTTCCTCCTAGGTGGGAGAGAAACTAGCTCCCATGTTGCATTTTTTTAAGAGTATTGTACTCCTTGTCCATAGTAGATTTCCATCTCGAATCATGGTGGAAATGATAGTATGATTTTGAATATGATCCAATAATCATCAAAAAAATTTCAAACAGCAAAGGATCATCACATGAAATATCCATACCTGCTCTTTGAAAGTCTGCTCGAGTTCTTCTTGGATTAACAAGATTTCCAATGTTTGAACTGATTGATGAGAGAGTCTTTTATTCCCACTTTGGAAATTGAGGGGTATCAATTGGATATGAATCAGAACCTGATTCTTAATTCTGAATAATATCATACCTATCATCTGAAATATCATAACATACACTTCCATTATCATCTCCAGAATCTCCATCTGAAAGAGGAAGCAATTTGGCAGTTTCTTCCTCCACTAGTGGCAGATCTTGAAGATGTTCTTCAAATTAGACACTTCTCTCAATGAATATATTTTTGGATATGATATCCATGATTTTTTATCCTTTTTATTATTCATCGTATAAAATTAGGATGCATGCAATACTCCACGGTTCAAAATATTATATCTTATCAAGTGGAATTTTATCCCATGCAGTGGACCCAGAAACCCTGAGTTTGGACACATCAGGCTTGTGACTAGTGTAGGATTTGAAAGGATTTTTATATTTTATGGATGAGTGTGTAAATATGTTATGAATTTATGCAGCAACATTCATGACCTCATCCTAAATATTTGAAGCCAAACCTTTTGTCTCAAGCATACAACTTGCCATCTCTTTTAGTGCTTGGTTTTTTCTCTACGCGACACCATTCTGCTGAGGTGTGTAGGGGATTCTGTGTTGGATATGGATTCCATTATCTGCAAAAAGTTGAAGAATATATGATTTAATATGTTCACCACCATTATCATATCTAAGAACTTTTATATTCCTCCTAGTGGAAGTCTCAACGGAAGTCTTGAAAATCTTGAATTTTTCAAATACTTCCGATTTTTTTTTGAGAAAGTAGACCCATGTTAAACTTGAAAGGTCATCAATGAAAGTGAGAACATAGATTGATTCATTACTGTGAATCATCCCCAAAAATACAGTAAGCTCTTCTATATTTTCCTCGATTGAACTTGTGCTCAAGATGCTTCCCAACTATGCAACCCTTGTAGATCCCTTTTGAGAATTTGAGTTTCAAAAGGCATTCCACCATGAAATACTTTTGTATCGGCTGAAAATACTTATAGTTTATAAGTACAATCCTCTCATTCCATAGAATCTAAACTCATTTCCATGAATCAGAAGGGCACTTGTCTTGAATATGGCACAAAATTGGAAAACTCGTATGTTTTTGCAGCATGATTTTTTTTTCCTACAACAATGCATTTCTATTAGTTATATGTGAATCATCCCCAAAATACAAGAAGCTCTTACAGCTTTTCCTCAATTGAACTTGTGCTCAGGATTCTTGCCAACTATGCAACCCTTGTAGATCCCTTTTGAGGATTTGATGTTCAAAAGGCATTCCACCATGAAATCCTTTTGTATCAGCTGAAAATACTTATAGTTTATATGTCCAATCCTCTCATTCCATAGAAGCTAAACTCATTTCCATGAATCAGAAGGGAACTTGTCTTGAATATGGCACAAAATTGGAAAAATCATATGTTTTTGCAGCATGATTTTTTTTCCTACAACAATGTGTTTCTAGTAGTTATCTCAGAAATATCAACATCATTGGGGCTGAATACAAATCTCTTGGGAAAACCAACATGTGTCATTTGATACATAGAAATCAAGTTTGAGACTAGAGAGGGAACATATAGAACATTTTGAAAGCTTCCATGTTATAAGTGAATTGTACCTTTCCCTTTTGATGATATTTCTAAATCATATCCCATGTCGATAGAGATGCAACTATTAGATTCCAATTATGTGAAAGAGTCTTTTCTTGAAGCCATATGATTCAAAAATCTAGATTCTATGAGAAGAGACTTTGCATTAGAAACACTTTCCATGAGTGCATGAACTCTTTTAGGATGATCATTCTTATCTCCATTGTACTTATTCCTTGTGCCATCTGGAATACTGATGTTTGTTTTCTCCAAGAGAAGGGCCATATGAAAAATAGTCATCTTCATGCATGATATTTCAGGATGAAATCCTCTTCCATAGTAAGATCATTTTGTCTTCTATTTTCCCTTTTTCTTCTCTTTCTTTGAGCTTGAGGGATCATCTATCTGCTTGGTTTTCTTCTTCTCCTTCAGAGGATAAAAATTGGTCTTTTATTTCTTTTTCTTTCTTTTAGTATTCATAGAATTGGGTCCTCCAATTGATCGTTGGAGGATCTCATGGATCCCTTTGTTAGGATTATAATCCTCCCTTGTCCAATTTGTTCATTTATGTCTAAATCAGGAGTCCTTTCAGTCTATTTTTAGTCACTAGCACCATTGGGTCCACTTGGCCTAATTCAGACACATGTACCAGTTACTAAAGTGTGCGGAACACTAATTGAGGGAAACTACCACTGATTTCACTTGCATGCGTTAGTTTAGGAGCCTCCTAGATCAATCCCTACAAATTAGGAGCCACTGGGAGTACCAACACCAACCTCCATTAGTTGAGTTTAGTTGTTGACTAGTCAAGCTCAGTTAGGAGTTAGTTACATTCAGTTCTAGTCTACTACATTTAGTTCTACTCAGTTATCACTAGATTTGCATAGCTGCATGTAGGTGAGGCATATTTACTCACCCACCTCAGTCAGTTAGACTAGTTAACACTAAATTAGACACTTGAGTTGGGATTTTGAACTCCGATAATGATTTAGACAAGGTTAGTTAACCATGCAGTCAAGTAGAGTCAAACCAATTCAAATTTCCTCACATGGATTCGAATTGCATGAGGCTATTTAGCCATTGTACTAGATTGTAATTAATTATCTAATTACTTTTGATTAATGAAAGCATTCACAGTTGCAAGCCATTTTTTCACTGTTTCATTCTTCAATTTCTGAGTAAAATTGTATGATCTATCTTGTGAGTTGTGTGTTGGTCCACAGCTCTATGTGCTCAATTTACTATCGTATCAGATCCTCGGTACGACAAGGAATTTCTCTAACTATAGATTCATACTTGGATCGAAAAAACATTTTGAGAAAAAATCCTCCTTCCAGCACTGCACCAGAAGCAGATAATTTACCACTTAATATCCCAAGTAAAGGAGTTGTTGATCAAGTTTGATTGATCAACTATGATGTGTGTGAAGAAAATTCCAAAAGTGTAGGCTGTCGACCTTACTTTGTCTGTTTGATTGTGTGATTTATAGGTTTTTCAGTCTCCTTCACTGCATTCGCTACGATATGCTCAGTCTCCTTCACTGCACTCGAAATGGCACCTCCAATGGAGCTTCTTGGTCCTTTCAAATACCACTAGTGGAAGGAGGACACGGAGATGCAGCTTTGCTCCAAAATACTCTTCAAACTCACAATGGAGACAGAAGAAGAGCTGATTCATTATGTTGATAAAGAAAAGTACTGGAATAGGCTTGATGAAGCATATGGATGTTTGTGCCTCTCAATCTCAATATATCTTCTCTTCCACATCAATGGATTGAAGACTCCGAAGGAGGTTTGGGATAAGCTTGCTTCCTTGTTTGATAAATAGGATGACCCAAGGATCGACCAACTAGAGAATGAGATGATTTCTCTTCATCCAACCAACTTCAAAAATCTGAATGATTTCTTCACCAAATTCAAGCAACTGGTCTTCCAGTTGAAGCTGTGCAAGGTTGAGAAGGAGGATGATCAACTCATCCTTGACATCCTATCAAAAATTGGTGTAGAATACTCCGTTTTTGTATCAACATTTAATTCAGTGAAGCTCACTACTCCAAATTGGAAGATTCCCACTCTTAATTCCTTCATTGAATCTCTCACCTAGGAGCATGACAAGTTGATCCAAATGTGGATCATTCTATCTTCCAAAAATCAAGTACTGGTTGCTAGAGGGCCTAAGGTTGCGATTTATAAAGGGAAGCAAAAGGATGAGTCTCCTGTGGAGAAAGAGCAATCAAATGAGCCTTCAGGTTCAAAGAGGAGAAAGAAGAATGGGAAAGGAAAGATCCCTTGTTCTTACTGTGGAAGGGGATTTCATCTAGAAAGCTCTTGTATGAGAAAAAAAATTGCTGAAATGTCTCTTATTCTAAAGAAACATAACATTAGTGTACTTTCTAGTGCAAGGAAGGATGAACATAGAGAAGAAACTGAAGAACATGAAGATACATGTCATGCACTGAAGACTAGTTGTTCAACAACACATGCCTTCCTCATTGATTCTGGATTTTCCAATCATATGGTTACATCCAGAGAATCATTCTCTTCTTTACAGTATTTTGATGGTCCTAGTATTCATATGGGTAATAACAGTCAAATTCAAGCCAAAAGGAGGGGTTATATCAAGCTTGAACATGGAAAGTTCAAAGATGTGCTTTATGTGCCCTCCTTAGCTACAAATCTACTATCTGTATACCAGATGACTCATATTGGCTCTCCAAAGCGAGTGATGTTTGGTCCTGATTCAGTAGAGATCACATATATCTCTAGTGGGAACATCATACTGAAGGGTGTTGCAAATCATGCCTCCAAGGCATATGAGTTCTCACACTTGATGCCATTTTTAGAACTAGTGCACTCTCAGCTGCCACTTGAAAGGGAAGGTAAAAATATTTCATCTGCTTATTTTGCAGTTTCCACTAGTATTGCAGAACCAACTATATCAAATTATGAGATTGAGGTTCAGGGTGATTCTGATTCAGATCCAGTCCGTACTCCCAATTGGGAAGCTAGGAAGATGACCGGACATCCATCTAACACACAAAAGACAAAGAACCTTGCGTTATGTCATGCAATCTCACCTCCTTCAGAGAGATACAAAAAACTCCGTGTGATATGCTACATGGAAAGGTCTGATCATTTACACTACCTTCAGAAGAATAGAGTGGATCATACACCTCTTCATCCAAAAAGAGGCAAAGGTTAAACTCCTCCTTCCTTCCATCATCATTTTGGGAGAAGATGGAGAAGTCTACATGCCAGGCCCTAGGATACCTGTGCATAGAACATGATGCATGCTGCTTCACTACATCACAAATATTGCAACAACATATTTTCAATTTTTTCAAACTTGAATCCTGATTCTATCTGCTTAGTTAGAGGGGGGGATTTTTTCCCATGTGGTTTTTTCCCCGGTTCCTTGTATTGAGAAGTTCCTATGCTTAGATGTAATAGGTGACCTATGGTTTTTGGTACCAGGTCCCATAAATTGTCCAAGTTAGCATTCAAGGGGGTGTTAGGATTATAATCCTCCCATATCCAATTTGGTCATTTATGTCTAAATCAGAAGTCATGTCTAAATCAGGATTCCTTTCAGTCTATTTTTAGTCACTAGCACTATTGGGTCCTCTTGGCCTAATTGGGGCACTTGTACAAGTTACTAAAGTGTGGGGAACACTAATTGAGGGCAAATTCCATTGATTGCACTTGCATGCATCAGTTTAGGAACCTCCTAGATCAATCCCTACAAATTAGGAGCCACTGGGAGTGCTAACACCAAACTCCATTAGTTGAGTTCAGTTGGTGACTAGTCAAGCTTAGTTTGGAGTTAGTTACATTTAGTTCTACTCATTTAGTGCTATATTTGCATGGCTGCATGCAGGTGAGGTGCATTTAATCACCTGCCTCAGTCAGTTAGACTAGTTAACACTAAAATAGACACTTGAGTTGGGATTTTGAACTCCAATAACGATTTAGACAAGGTCAGTTAACCATGCAGTCAAGTAGAGTCAAACCAAGTCGAATTTCCTCACATGGATTCTAATTGCATTAGGTTATTTAGCCATTGTACTAGATTGTAATTAATTATCTAATTACTTTTTATTAATGAAAGAATTCACAGTTGCAAGCCATTTTTGCACTGTTTCATTCTTCAATTTCTGAGTAAAATTGTATGATCTATCTTGTGAGTTGTGTGTTGGTCCACAGATATATGTGCTCAATTTAATACCCATAAGAACAAGTTTATCATGCTCATTGGTTAAGGAATCAATGCATGCATTCAAGATTGGCATATTCCAATTTATAATTGTGATTTTTTACTGTATGGAAAGTAGAGGCAAACACATAATAGTTTTATCCTAGATTCGAAAGAATAGAAATAATTATCTGGTCATGTTTCTTCTCTTCTCTACATTGCTTCAATTGAAGCAACAAATGTTTGAACTTGATGAAGAATTCATTTATGGTCTCAAAATTTCCAGGATTAAGAGAGATCAGTTCATTCTATATTTGATAAACTCTCATATCATCCTACTTGCTGAAGAGTTTGGCAAGTTGTTACCACACTTCTTTGGGAGTCTTTAATCCATAGAGATGAAAAAGAATATCCTTTGAAATGGAGAGGCATAGGAAACCATAAGCTTCATCAAGCTTATTCTAGTATTTGGACTTATCTATGGATGGATTTGGCTCCCTCTCTGTGCCAACGATGACTCTATAGAGTCCCTTGAAGTGCGATATTATTTCTGTGTCCTCTTTCCATTTATGATACTTGAAAGGAGTAAGAAGATTGAAAGAGGAAGAGTCCATGTTCTAATTGTAGTGAATGAAATTGGAGATTTTGAGATATTTGCAGTCACACAAAAACAAAAAGAATAAGGTCTAACAACCTACACTTTTGAAGTTGATTCACACTTGAATTATTAAATCAAGCAAGCTTGATTAACCATATGCAATATTATCTAGGGTTTATGCGAAAAACTTTCTTCTTCTGGTGTAGTGTTGGAATATTTCTGAGCAATTTTGCTCAATCTTAATCAAAGATCCATCAAAAAATATATAAAAGAGTTTCCTTTTCCTACCATGGATTTTATACCATATAAAACCGAGGTACAACAATATCAAAACCAAGAAAAAAGTTACTATAGATTCATACATATCAATTTACTCAATGAATGCCAGAAACTACACAAAAGGTTTGCAGCAATAAAATTATAATCAT
This sequence comes from Pseudotsuga menziesii, assembly GCA_001517045.1. Classification (NCBI taxonomy): domain Eukaryota; kingdom Viridiplantae; phylum Streptophyta; class Pinopsida; order Pinales; family Pinaceae; genus Pseudotsuga; species Pseudotsuga menziesii. The sequence continues at coordinate 45,741 of LPNX010749503.1, read as the reverse complement.
TAATTCAGAAGATAGATTACAAATCTCTACAATGACATGAATAGCCAAGAAATTTGAATTCCATAGAGGTCATTCGAATTGAATGCATTAGAGTGGCTTAATTGTCAGTTAACACCACTTGAAGGATCGTTTAGCCACCAAAATACAACACAATCGACTCTAATAGACTTTAAGGCAGTTTACACTGAGTCTAGCTAAGTTAGAACTCAACTGCATGCCAATAAGTAGGCATGGGTGCCTTTATAACTTCAACTAGTTGAGAAGAATTGAACTGGATGACCAAAAATAGGTGAGGGCTCATTTCAGTATTCAGTTAACTGAATTGAATTCCAGAAGTTAGGCGGAGGCTCCTTTTAGTATTTAGTTAACTAAATTGAATTCCAGAAGCTAGGCGGAGGCGCCTTTATCACTTCAGTTAACTGAATTGAGTTCCAGAAGTTAGGTGGAGGCGCTTTTATCACTTCAATTAACCTAGAATTAGGTGTGGATTCTCCTAGTTGATTGAGTGGGGCACATTAATCATGTATATCAACCTATATTAGCTCCCTGAATAAAGGAGGAGGTCCATATAACTGAAACTAATGAGATGATGATGATGCAAGCACATGTTTGAGTCAAATGCTTAGGATAAGTGGTAAATTAGGTTGTTAGGAAAAAAATGATGATGTGGAGTTGGAAATGACTCCAGCAACACCTTGGTCATGATGAAGCTACATGGGAGATGGAGGATTCCATTAGGGAGGCATACCTAATTTTGTTTAGTTTTCAGAACATTGAAAATGGTGTTGTTTTAAGGGGGAGGGGATTGTAATGATCCCATTTTGATACATGGAATATATATATATATTGGATTGATGTGTAAATATTGTGTATATGCGATCTATAATTTCTGGTGTGGAGCTCAAGGTCAAGGATCTGCTAGTGAATGATTAACTTATCAAGGAAAGTATTATATATTTTGTAGACCATATTCTGGTAAGCCATGGAAAATGCAAAAGCATGTAAATATTTATAATACAAATAAAAATTCTAGGGTTTCCTATGGAGGAAACAAAATGAGGGGCTATGTTATTCCACTAGGGAGAGGTGAGGGGGTTTGGGAGAGTCAACCATGTATTACTAAGTGTCATCTTAATAACCCAAGCATATGCCCTTACGACTCATTAATTACGTGGAAGAAAGTAGATGAGAAATCATCTCATGCGTTTAATGGAGCATGGAATGAATTCATAAATGACAGGGTATGGGATGAGTTGCTTGAGGCAGAATTCAATTCCTGCATGGAAGTTCGTTACTTCGTTCCTATCCCACCATAGCACAAAATGAGGGGGGGGGTGTTCATTCTCAACATGCATTGCATTTTAGAAATTAGCAAAAAAATAATCTATGTGAAGGTCATGTTTCAGAGTGTTGAACTACCCAAAAATATAGGTATCTTAGAAATCTAAGTGGGATTCAAAACCATGTATGCTAACCCTAGGGAAATATTGAGTGTCAAATGCCCCAAAATCCATGAGATAATCCATGTTCGGAAGCCTGGAATTTGAGATTGATGGCTAATATTTAGCGTGAACAGGAATTTGAAGTTAGGGAGGGATCAAAGGATAGAATGGCTTAAAAATCGCAGTAACGGAAGAAATATTTGGAGGTTTGGTAGATTAAACCTTCTATACTCACCTTGAATAACACTAGAGGGAATGGGTGCCTGAGGGACTGCATAGCAAATAAAGAGACCTTCCTTGTGTGGGGTGTGGTGGTTAATGTGGGTGTTAAGGTTGGATGAAGCCAATTGAGATGCATGTAGCTCTATGGTTGAGCTCACTGTCTTAGAATTCAACTCCAATGTCTCTGTGCATGATTGATAAGCCCAACAATGAGATGGCCTAGCATGAGTGTGTGTACATATTGCTATGCATGAGCCTATATAGTCCCTTCATGGTGGATAACATATACCATCTTGGGGGTGGCCTTTGAGCTGGAATAATATAGGATAGAAAGAGACCTATGGTTGGGTGGATCATTTCCATCACATAGCCAGTTACTTGGACAAATTTAGTTTAAATATAAGTCTTGTATTGTTTATGAATGCCCAGAATTTCAATGTGATGGATGATTGTTTATTCATGTTGAATTATATTAAATGGAATCTTGAATTATTCATTAGGATGAATGCTCATAGTCTAGAAACGAGTTACCTTTGTGCATGATTTTATTGTTGTTATTCCTATGATGTGCATGATAATTTATGTATGAATTACATGTGTATTCAATTGTATTTCTTACTATGATGTTTAATTTTCACCTGTGCAATCCCTTCAATCAGAAGCTCGTATATGTTCCTTAGTCAAGTGCTCGAGATGACTAAGTGCTAAGGTTCCAAATCAGAATATTATTACTAAGTTTTCAAGGTCAAAAGAGCATGTCCAATGTTTAAGTTCGAAAGGGAAAATTTGTTTATGTGGTTAAATGGAATGTTAAATACCAATGTTAACTGGATTGGTTGGAAGCACATAAAGTTAAACTTGATTTCTACAACAAGACCTTCGAATTCATTGATGAAGAAATAACGTAGAGGATAATAAAGGGCACTCCAAAGATGGTTTCTACAAAAAAAATTCATCCTTATAGATGAAGAAGTTATTTAGAAAGGGTGTTCATTTGCCATGTATTGGATAGAACAAAAAAGGAAGTTTCCAAGTTGGATGAATATCAATTCTTGCAATAATTCAAGGACATGTTTCCCAATGAAGTACTAGGATTTCCTCCAAAGGGGGACATTGATTTCACAATTTATATTGTGTCAGAAGCTACACCCGTTTCCAGGACACCGTACTAAATGAGTACACTAGAATTGCTATAGCTGAAAATGTAATTGCGGGAGTTGTTTGAAAATAAGTACATTTGGCCAAGTGTGTCTCCATGGGGAGCACTAGTGCTATTTGTAAAAGAAAAAATATAGAACACTCAT
>LPNX010749503.1:20053-42736 GCA_001517045.1 Pseudotsuga menziesii | reverse complement strand
AGGTATTTTCAAAGATTGATTTGAAATTCGGTTACCATCAACTTATAATAAGGGAAGAATATATACAAAAAAAAAAAATTATAACAAGGTATGGACACTATGAGTTCATGGTGGTGCCATTTGGTCTCACTAATTCATGGACTATGTTCATGTGTCTCATAAGAAATGTTTTCAACAAGTATTTCGAATTTTTTTTTCTTTTTTTCATGACATTCTTATTCATTCTATGAATGAAGAGGATCATTAAGAACATTTTAGAATGACTTTGCAAGTTCTAAGAGCATATTTTTTATGCAAGGTTAAGCAAATGTGACTCTCCAAAGAAGATTCATTATTTAGGTCACATTATTGGAAAGGAAGGAATGTCAATGGATCCATAAAAGATTGAGGACATTATAAATTGGATAAATCCAAGGAATGTAATAGATGTTAAATTATTTATGGCCCAAATAAGGCTCATTGAAGGATTATCCAAGTTTGCACATCCATTAGTTGTTTGCAAAAGAAGGAATAATATTTGAGTGGACATAAAAATGTGAAGAAATATTCCAACTATTGAATAAACTTCTTACAAGGACTCTAGTTTTGAAAATTGAAAACCCCAAAAATGATTTTGTGGTATGTATCGATGCATGTAAATAGGGAATTAGAGGATTTCTTATGCAAGAAAATCATGTGGCATGTTATGAGTCAAGACAACTAAAAGAACATGAAAATAATTATGTTAACCATGATTTAGATATCACTACCATAGTTCATGCTTTGAAATTTTTGAGGCACTATTTGATGGAAAGGAAAAATGAGCTTGGGAAAGACCATTGTGCTCTGAAATATTTGTTAGAATAACCAACACTAAATGTGAAGCAAGCTATATGGCTAGAATTTTTATGAGAATTTGATTTTGGTATCAAACACATAAAGGGAAAAGAAAATAAAGTGGCCGATGCACTCAACACAAAAATGCATGCAATGCATATGAAATGCATTTGCATTTTCCAATCAGATTCGAGGCAAAATATTATTGACTCTTTTGCTGAAGATAAGAAATATGTGCAAATAAAAGATAAATTTTAGCAATACATGAATATGGAGAAGAGGAATGAAGGTTATCATTTTTAGTATGATGGAATTATTACTTATAAAAATAGAAGGTATATTCCTAATGTGGCGTATTTGAGGACAATTATTTTGATGAAATATATAAAATTCCATATTCATGTCCCCCAGTATACTAGAAAACATTTCTACAATAAGGAAACAATATTTTTTGTCAGAAATGAAGAAATACATTGTCGAGTATATTTCTATATACATGAAATTCGAGCAAGTGAAGGTTGAAAATCGACACCCAATAATATTATTGAAGCCATCGAAATGCAAATGGGATGTGGTGACTATGGATTTTATTACCAAATTGACAACTACTTGAAGAAAGCATGATTCCATAATGAATGTGGTGGATAAAATATCTAAGGAAACACATTTTATTCCAATTAAATTTGATTACAATGATGATTAAATAACTAGAATATTCATGAAGAAAGTATTCAAATTGCATAATTTACCCAAAGCAATTGTATCCAACCATGAGACAACATTTACTTCTAAATTATGGAAAAGTAATTTTCCATATTTGGGTACACATCAAAAATTTTGTACTTCCTACCATCCAAAAAAAGATGAAAAAATAGAAAGAGTAAATCAAGTGATTGAAGATATGATTTTCATGTATGCGATGTGTTACCACCTAAGTTGTAATTGGTGGTTTTATCAAGTGAGCCTAGTGAACCGGACAAAGACAATTTGTTCGGACTTCAGAAGACCTTCAGACTTGCTTCTGTGAAGTGTTTTTTTATCTACCACATGTTCATACCACCTTCGGGAAGTTGTAATAAAATGTTCTAGCATGGTAGTGTCTGTAAAAGACTCAGTCTCCTAGACTGTATTTGTCAATCCGATTAGCTCATAGTGTTTTTTCCCTTGGTTATTATTGGTTTTTGAATAAACGACTGATAATTTTTGAGTTTTTCACTCAATACCTCCAAAGTTGGAGTGGTCGGCTTGACATAGAGGCCTATTGAGGTTATTAGAGTATGTGTGTCAATGTATAAACATGCTAGGAATTATGGTCAAGTCATATGAACATGTGCTAAGTCCCCCTAGGTTTTTTTATTTATTTTTATTTTTTTTAATTTTATTTTTTCCACAAAACTTAGGCTATTTTTTAATAGTCTAATTGGAAAAATTGGTCTTGTAATAAAAGTGGGGTTAAAAGTCAATTTAAGTCATGGGGGTTCTCATTTTCTAACTTAGAGCACTCGGTAAACCCATAAACCCACTTTTCCTAAGTTTTGAGTGATTTTTCCATCACTTAGGTAAGAAAATAAAAAAAAATCAAATATTAATTAATTTAATTAAAAATTAATTAAATAATGGAGCAAATCCAAAATCCAAAATCAGTGGAATTTGCTTCGATTTGACTGAAATCACTCTCATCGGCTTCATATTGACTAGGAGTTTTCATTCCTTGACTAAAGGCATTGATCAGGGCTGAAGAGGAGCTTAACTGGCTCATGCAGATTTGGTGGTTGTGCCCTCTTTTTTCGCTCCTCCACACATGTGGATCAATCTGGAAGTGGTTTGATGGATGGGTCAGTTCATTGACTGAGGTGTCATGTCAATTTGCAGTTCCAGTCCAGTTCGACGTAGTTCATCATCAGATCAGGCTCAACTTAACTCTCCATTAGCTGTAGTCTCTCCTTCAGTCAGGAATGCACCCCTCTTCACCAGTCTGGCTATAAATTGAAGCTGCCATTCCCTTCTTGAAGCTAGTTCAAGTTGGAGAGAATAAGCTTGATATTGTAATATTGTTGTAATCTTTTCATTGTTGGAATAAAGAAGCTATGGAGGCTAAATGGTGTAATGCTCTCATGTGTGTGGAACAAGAATGGTCTTACGGCTATTGATGTTGCCATTTTTTCTCTCAATTTTTGCATCTGAACCTTGTCTGGCTTGAATGATTCAGCTGAATCAGTAGGAGTGTAGTTGGTCAAGTAAGATTTTTTGTTTTTCTGTATCTCGTAGTATATGTGTTTGAAGATCTAGTTTATACATGTTTAATAAGATTATTTGCATGTAATTGTTGTGTCTTTTTCATATATATATCCAGATCTCATAAGGTTTTGTGCAAGGTTGTGTGTTTAGGTTTCAGGTGGCAAGGATTGGATGAGATGTGGATCTAGTTTGACTCCACTGTACATCTAAAATTTTTGTGAAGGAATTTCCTCTCTGTATTCCAGTAACAAGTTTCCATTGCAGATCTATCCAACAACAGGCCTTTCCCCTTCTCTTCCTCCATTCTATTAAAAACAATATTCCAGTTACTTGTTCTTCCTCTTATGATTAGATCTACTTCTAAAAATTGCTTATACATTGTTAGATCTAGTTCCTAATTGTTTTGTCACTTAGATCTGAAATTTCATAAAGAATATCAGATTTTAAAGATAGATCTAGGTGTAGAAATTTCCTTTTTTGCAAATAGCTAAATCGTAGATCTAAAGCTTGCTCATAAGGTAGTTTATTTTTTTGTTCTTTAAAGGTTTAAATTCTGCAAGAAATTGCACATCATATTGGCTCCCCTAAAATCAAGACAATATCCCAAGGAAATATTGCTTTCCTTGGTTCCCTTTTGCAAAACTAAATTGTCTACAATTGAACTAGGAAATTTTGCAGAGGTCAGTACAGATGAATAGTGGGTAAAAGATATGGAAGAGAAACTAGATCAAATTGAGAAGAATGAAACTTGGAAACCTGTTCCTAGACCACGTAACAAGAATTTAATTGGCACAAAGTGCGTTTTCATAAACAAAATGAATGAAGATGGACAAGTGATTAGAAACAAGGCTTGATTGGTTTGTAAGGATATGCCCAGATCGAAGGAATAGAATTTGAAGAAACATATGCACCAGTAGCTAGAATGGAATATATTAGAATCATATTGGCTTACGCTTTCTTTAAAGACATCAAAGTGTATCAGATGGACGTAAAATCATCTTTTTTGAATGGGGAATTAGAAGAAGAAGTATACATCAAAGAACCAGGCGGATTTAAGCTTTCAGAAAATGAGGATTGTGTATGTAGACTCAAAAGGGCGTTATATGGACTGAACCAAGCTCCAAGAGCTGGGTACTCTAGATTGGACAGGTACTTACTACAACAAAACTTTAAGAGGAGAAGTGCAAATAAAAATTTGTACATCAAGCACGATAATGACAACATACTCATCGTTGAAGTTTACTTTGATGATATCACATTTGGAATTGATAATGATTCACTGAGTAAACAATTTGATAAGGACATGCAGAAAAGAGTTTGAAATGTCATTACTCGGTGAATTAGCCTTCTTCTTGGGAATCTAGATATCTCAAAGAACTAAAGGAGTTTTTGTTGCTAAAAAAAATTACATCAAGGATATGTTAAAAAAGTTCCATATGGAAGACTGTAAACCTGTGAGTACTCCTATGATGACCAGTTGTATGTGGAGAAAATACGATGAATCTAAGGAAACTAATCAAAGGCTCTATAAATAAATGATTGGTAGTCTTCTATATCTAACAACCTCCATACTAGATCTGATGCAAGTCATTGGACAAGTTGTAATATTTCAAGTTGTCCCAAAGGAAACTCGCATAATAATAGTTAAAAGGATCTTCATGTATCTCAAAGGAACCATGGATTTTGGTCTTTTGTATCCAAAAGGGAATGAGTTGATATTAATAGCTTATTCAGACATAGATTGGGAAGGATGTGATGACGATAAAAGATGCACTAGTGGAACAACCTTCTTTCTAGGAGGTTGTATGGTATCTTGGTCAAGCAAAAATAAATCTACAGTGTCCTTATCAACCGCAGAAGAATAATATATAGTAGCAACGAATTGTTGTACTCAGATTATTTGGATGAAGCAAACCCTACAAGATATATATGTGACATGTAATGAGCCAATTCCAATTCTATGTGACAATACGAGTGCCATCAGTATCTCCAAGAATCCAGTTATGCACTCCAAGACTAAGAACATTCCAATCAAGTTTCACTTTCTTCAGGAACATGTCACATAGAAGAATATCAAGTTGGAATATATCGGGACAAAAGAATAGGTTGCAGACATTTTTACTAAGCCTCTCCCAAGAGAGACTTTTGATTACCTCAAAGAAAAATTGGGAGTCATATTATCTCCTAATTTAATTGATCTTCAACAGCACAACACTATGACAGGGGGAGAATGACAAAAGTACCCTTTTACATCAATGCCAAAGGGGGAGAAAAAGTTGAACAAGGAAGGTAAAGGAAGCATGATATAAGGGGGAGATTTGTGGACAAAGGAATCTCATTCCAAGGGGGAGCTTTGGAGTTGTCATCAATGACAAAGGGGGATATTGTTGACTAAATTGTCATTGATGCCAACAGATGTGTGTCAGTGTGTCTTAGTTCCCCTTGAGGTTCCCTTGAGGGTTGAGTAATTGTAAATGTCAAAGGAGACCTTTTGGCCTTGTCCAAGCCCAAGTCTAAAGCCTTTGGATCCCTTGGGACAATGAAATTTTTTTTGAACACCCCGTAGAGTGTTTAAGTACCCCAAATATGTTTACGTTTCCCCAGTTGTTTCTTTGGATTCCCTTGTACCACAATATTCCCTAGTACCCTAGAAATATTCCTTGGTGGGTTGAATAATTTTAGAATTTCAAAGAGTTCAAATGGCCCATTATGTGGTCATTTGTGTTTTTAATGAGGTCATGGTACCATAGCCAAAGTCTAGGAACCCCCACACCTTAGTACCCTTGATATGGTAAGTATATGGTGGAGGCCTCCTCCTTGTTTATGTTAAGTATGTGTATGTTAATACCACTGAATCCCTCATGCCTTTGATGATTTCCATTAAAGCCTTTGACCTTGGAACTTATGCATAAGGTAACGTCGTCTTTGACACATTTTTTTGTGGAGCCTTGATGTCTTGTACAAATTGAATAATGTAAGGGTATTAGACCAAGAATTTTCAAATAAACACATCATAGGGAGATAGTCCTCTTCAATCCATTTTCATTGATATGTGGGTTATCTTCTAACTCCTTATGTTTAAAGAGATATGAATTTTTGAAGTTGGTGTACCCCACCTTTTTGGGTGAGCCAACCAAACAAAAGAGAATTTAATTATTGGTAATTTAGAATTGCATGTCGACCCAAGGTAAATATTTTTCTCCACAACCTATATAAATAGAATATCAAACATTTCATTTTTTCATCATTAATTCTCTTAGGAATTTCGCACTTTTAGGAATTTCGCAACTCTTTGAGAAAATTGTGAAATTTTGTGACAGAAAAAATTCTCGGCATCTTCACTAAAATTGGCATAACTTTCTCATACGGAATTAGAATTACAAAATTATTAGCTCATTGGAAAGATTTTTATGAGGGTTATGTGATGAAATGATCTAGAGTTTCTTTTGGTTTTTCTACTTTTTCTTCATCTTGTGATCTTCAATAAGGTATGGTTCATGTTTCATGGTTTCTCTTGTAATGGCACATGTCTCTCATGGATAGAGTTCATATTTGATCTTAGTATGTGATCCTATATATTGGTATATATATTTGAATTCATTATGGAGGCTATGATGATTATTTTTCATACCTTTATGTTATGATATGATACACTTATGATGATAATGCATGTGATAATTATGTATACTCTATGAAGTTGATGCACTCCTATACAATATGATGTACGTATCATAGTGTGATGATGCTCTCCTATGCATTATGATGTATAATTGATATTGATGATGCATACACGTTGCACACTGAGATGATGATGATGTATATTTGATGATAAGGATGCATACCATATGACGATGATGCATACCTATGATGATGATGCATGACGATGCATGCATTATGTTCAATGGAAGTATAGAAGGATAATTTGTTTAGTGACTATGTATGAAAAGGTGCACAAGGATGCAAATGAGTAGTGTATTCCGTAAAATGACTTGTTGGTATGCAGGGATGATTTGGCAGTGATAAGAGTGCAGAGGTTATCAACAGCAGATTCATAGATTGGTACATGATAGGTCTACAGGTTGTGCAGTATAGTACAGGTTGTGCAGTGTGGTATAGGTTCTGCATTTTTGTACGGGTTGTGTAGTGTGGTACAGATTGTGCAGTGCAATACAGGTGGTGATTAGCAGGTTCAGAGGATCATTGCGCTATTGGTTCAATGGTTTCTAACTTCATATCAGGGTGGCAGAATGGGGCAAGGAAAGGAGGTCATAGCCTCCTTTCAGTTGAATCCGAAGAACTAGAGAGTTGTATATTTCTTCAGGTTGGAGCCTGTAAATCACGAGGTTGAAGCCTCCTTCCAGTTGCAGCTGGAAAATTGAATTCTTTACAGTAAGGGTTTTTTTTCCTCCTTCCAGTTATTTTTAGAAAACTATTTTTAAAAGGCTTCTTTGGTTTTACCCCCATAACTTGGGTTTCCACGTCAAAAATTATTGTGTACTGTGCAACTTGTTAATTTTATACATGTTGATGATGTGCTGTTTTTGGTGATCAACAACCTGCTTTTGATTAAAATTTTAAATATTACAAATAGTTGATTCACCCCTCTCTCAATATTTCAACAATGGTTGCCTTTTATTTTTAATAATTTCATCTAGAGATTTAGTTATTCCACTGAAATTCCGTTGAAAACTCAATCGGATGTTGATTTTTTGCAATTCCGTTTTTAAGTAAGTGAATTCAACCTCTAACTTCTCACTTTTTTCCTCCTTTTGTCTCAATTGTTTTGGTTTGTCCACCTCTAATTTTATTATATTCTTGAATTGTTCCTCATATTTTGATAGTTGTTCCTACAGATGTTTGTTATTATTTCTTGATTTCTTTAGTTGTTCTAGAGAACTGTCAAGCTCTCCTTCAAAATCTACTTCTTCCATCTCTTCATTTTCTAACTCCTCATTTTTAGGACTTCTTCAATTTCCATAAAAAGAAATTCCTTTGGATTTTCATCTTCATCAGGTGAACTATTGTCCTCCTTGGAATACAAACCATTTTTTTGTTTGAGTAACTTGTTCCTTCTCTGGTGATGTTCTTTGTGATTGAAATATTCTTCACTATTATTATCTATACTTTCTTTGAAAGTATATTTGGAATCAAAATGGCATACTTTACCACATTCAAAGAATTTAAAAAGTATATTCCGTTTCTATTTGTCATGACCCCTTTTTATCTTTTTTCACAAAGTTTGCTTCCTCTTTGTATGATCCATTAGATGAGTTCTTATTCTACTCGTGCTTACTGCATTTTGTTTTATTGGTGGCTTTGAAAGTTACTTCTTACCTTGAAGGATTCTCCTTTTCACTTCTCATATCGTATGCAGTAAGAATCCCATGAAGAACGTATTTTGTTAACTTATCGATATCAATTATGTCTTTTAGGACTGACACATTGGAGTCAAATCTCAATGGCAAATTTCTTAGCACCCTTTGTATAACTGCTTCTTCATCTATTTGTACTCCAATACCTCTGATAACATTAACGATCTCATCCACTTGAAGAATATATGATGCACTATTTCTTATTCTCTCATCTTTAGGTTTCAAATTAAACTGAATAAGTATGTAACTTTTCCTTATACCCATACTTCCTTTTATCAGCTACATTGACTTATGCATTATATTCATATTGCCTTTTGTCAACTACATCGATTGATGCATTATATTCATACTTCCTTTTGTCAGGTACATCAACTGGTGCAGTTTTCGGAACACCACAACCATTTTCAATAGATTTACAAACATAATCTCCCGAAGATTGCATATATACCTCCATTCTTAGTCTCTAGAAAGTATAATTTAAACCATCAAATCTTGGTGCTCTATTTGTAGAAAGCCCTTCCTATTTATCCATATTTGTGCAATGTTATATATTCTAGTTGTTAGGTTTTTCTTGAATACACCCACTTTGACACCAATTGTTGGACTTCTTATTGATATTGAGAGGGGGGTGAATTAGTATCAAGCTCAGTTTAATACAATTTTTGAGTTTTGCACCAATTTCAATTTAAATATTAGCAAAAAGAAACAAATGTGCACAAAACGTTTGACAAAAAAAATTAAATATATATAATTTGATTACATAAAAAAACAGGAGAAAAAAATATCCAAGATGTGAACACCAACTCACTTAGACATAATTTGATTGGGACACCAATCCCATGTACAAGCGCTAACTTGTTGATTGCATGCACCAACCTATAAGGATACCAATCCTTTGTGCAAGCACCACATTGATATATTGAGGAACCATCCTGAGAGGACACCAATACTTTTACACAAGCTCTTACTTGTTGTGTTTAAGAACCAACCTAGAGGGAGATTGCAATCTCCTATCCTTTCCCCAACTTGCCACCCTTGTTCTTTAGCACTGTCTAAAAGGAAGCTCCAATTCCCTATTCTTTTCCCTTCCCACCAGCTTGTAAAATAAGTAGATATATATACACCAAACTAAAACTTCAACGAACCACATCTTTTACGATATGTGTCGTTCATAATATGTGAATAACGACTTCCACAATCTACAATTTCAACAATATGTGATATGTGATTTATAATTCACTACCTCGGTCTACAATTATAGTTGCATATATTTACACTTCTCAAGTACATTTGTCTAATTTGTGCACTGTATGTTGCTCTACTTTACTGATTTGCACATTTGGTTCTCTATTGTTTCATTCTTTTGGATCAACGAGCCATTAAAAGCCCAATAATTTGAATCTTGAAAATTTAGTATTCTACATCTTTCACTCTTTCAAGCTTACTTCAACATTGTGGAATGTGAGCCCAAGTGATAGAACAATTACACTCACAAAATTGCTAGTCAAACATGCAAAATTAACATCAAAGGAAACTGAAATTGGAGCATAACACTAATCTATATTGAATAAGTGTACAATAGCCAACCTTGTGAAGTAATAGGATGATGAAATATATAATTATATGAGAGATTCGAATGCATAAGGATTCCATTCAAAATAGTAAAAAAGTAGGCTTACTAAATCTAGTCAAATCCCCCATAGGTGCATAAAGCAGTTTCCAAATCCACTAGGATGCTCACGAATTGGAAAAGTCAAGAAGGAGAGATAATAAGGGATGGAAAGACAAATCATGCATGCTTTTATTAGGAGAAAAGGATGGAGGATGATGTCAGAAAAAAACAAATCAACTACACCTAGTCTTGCTTTCCGTTTTGCCTTAATTCTCAATAAAATAGGCAGCTTTACAAAAAAAGAAGATATGTGCTTTGTAGGATCTGGAATAAAGAAGACATGATAAATATGGTTTCTAGGAGATTTCCCAAGCACTCCATGACTCAATTTTAGCAAGTGTTGACTTCTATGACATGTAGAAGGAAACTAGCATAGAGTGGAATATAGGAGACTAGGTAAACAAGACAAAAATGATTTAATTAATGTCTAAGGTAGGTAACTATGGTTTGATTATTCTAACACCCCCCCTTAAGCCTGAATTTATGAGTAAATATCAGAAAACTATAGGGCCTAGCAACAAGGCTTAGTCACCCTTTACATACTGCATGTCCATTTCACCAAGGAAAGAGGCCAAAACCCAGTGGGAAAATCCTCCCTTAAACATGGACAGTAAAACAAAATTTGAAAATCTTGTCATCAATCATGCTTCATAGCATGATCAACAATCCCCAGTAGTGATTTGAGATCGCTGAATGTCTTCTCACAAAAAACTTTGGGGAAGATGTCTGCTGTTTCTTCTTGCTTGACCAGTTGATTGGCACTCTGCTTCTTGCTTGACCAGTTGATTGGTCCTTTTGCAAGCATGAACACATATCCTGATGTTGAATTTTGATCTGTATTGTCACCTGCCTAATCACTATCAGTAAACCCAATCAAATCAAGATCATATTTAGCTTTGTAGGAGATACCATGAGTTCTTGTTCCTTGAACAAAGTTAAGGATCCTTTTGGCTGCTCTCCAATGGATCTCATGAGGCTGATCCATGTATCTTGAAGCCAAACTAACTTCATAAGATATATCAGGTCGAATGTGTGTAAGATAAATCAAACACCCAATCAACTGTGTTAGAATAATCAACCCATAGTTAGCTACCTTAGACATTAATTAATCCAATTTTTGTCTTATTTGCCTAGTTTCCACATTCCACCTTATGCAAGTTGTCCTCCACACATCCAAAGTGGTAAAACTTGCTAAATTTTAGTCATGGAGTGCTTGGGAAACCACTTGGAATCAAATCTGCTTTATTCCTGGCCTTCCTAGTGCATGTCTGCTTTTTTGAGTTTTAAGGCAATTGGGAAAGTTTGACTAGGTGAAGTTAACTTGTTTTTTGTCCTCATCATCCTCCACTCTTTTCTCCTAAGAAAAACATGTATGATTTGTCCCTCCATCATCTATTAGCTTGCCTAATTTATTTTTCCAATTCGTGAGCTCCTAGACAGATTTGGAAACTACATTATGCACCTATGGGGGATTTGCTTAGATTTAGTAAGCCTGCTTTTGACCAAATTAGAATGGCATCCTTATGCATTCGAATATATCATGTAATTATTTATTTTGGCAGCCTATGACTTCACAGGGTTGGCTATTGTACACTTATTCAATACAGATTAGTGTTCTGCTCCATATTCAGTCTCCTTTGTGTGTAATTTGCATGTGTAATTGGAAATTTTTGTGAGTGTAATTGTTCTAAAACTTGGGTTCAGTTTCCAAATGGTATCAGATACTTTTTAGATTGATTTATTTCCTTCAAATAGTTATTGCAGGTTCGACATCATTGACTGGGAGAATTCTGCTGACTGAAGGGACAATTTCTGAGCTATGGATCAATCTCAGAAGATCATCTTGACTCCATTTAACTTATTTGAATGGAAAGCAGAGATGGAGATACTGTTGAGAGTGAAAGGCCTCTATAGAGTGACTATGGTAATAGAAGCAGAGCCCAATGCAACTACAGAGAAAATTAAATGGCACAACAAAAGGGATGAGGCCTATGGTCTCCTGTGTCTAAGCATATCCAGAGACCTCCTTTTCCATCTTGATGGATTAACATCACCAAATGAAGTATGGGAGAATCTTGTTGAGATTTTTGGTAAGACAGATGAGATGAGGGGACATCAAATTGAAAATGAATTGATCTCCCTGAGTCCCAATATCTTTGAATCCCTGCAACTCTATTTTTCCAAGTTCAAAGCCCTTGTTTTGCAGCTAAAACAATGTGGGATCGAAAATAAGGATGAGCAATTAGTTTTGGCCATAATCTCAAATCTTGGACCTGACTATTTAGTGTTTGTATCGAACTTCTATGCCACAAAGTTGACAGCTCGAGCCTGGAAAATGCCTAGCCTTGCAAATTTCATGGAATCTCTCACACAAGAATAAGATAAATTGGTGATGATGGGCACCATCAAACCTTCCAAAGACCAAGATTTGGTGGCTGGAGATTTTAGGGTGGATTAAAAAGGCAAGAACAAGTCTCCAGAGGATCCTCAAGGTTCCAAGAAGAACCCCCAGAAGAAGAAGAACAAAGGAGAAATGAGCAAGTGTGCATACTACAGTAAGGGAAATCATCCTAAAAGCTCCTGCATGAAGAAGCAAATTGACAAGCTGACCCAACTCCTGGAGAAGAATGGCATCTCCCTTACAGATAGCTCAAAGAAGAGGGAAGGAGGATCAAATTCAGAAGACAGAGAGAGAGTTCATGCATTGGTTGCTGGCACATCAAGCTCACCTAGTTTCATCATTGATTCTGGAGCTTCAAGACATATGGTTTCGACCAAGGAGGCATTCACCTCACTTGACATGTCGAAAGGTCCACGAATTGTACTGGGATATGAATCTCTCACTGAAAGTTTGGGCAAAGGGAGGATTGATCTTGACCATGGTAAGTTTAGCAATGTCTTGTATGTTCTAGGTCTTGCCTCTAACCTCTTATCAGTGTATCAGATGACCCACACAGGGTCTCCAAAGAAGGTCATATTCTCCCCTGATGAAGTTGAGATCATAGATATCTCAAGTGGTAAAGTCATTGAAAAAGGAGTTGCAAATCACACTTCAAAGGTATACATGTTCTCACACTTCCTACCCTACTAAAACCCCTCTGCTCTTCTGATTCATGCTAATGAGGCAAGCAAGCTTTGGCATGAAATATTTGGCCACCTCAATTACAAGTATATTTCTGATCTTAGTGAAAAACAAATGGTCATAGGGTTACCAAAGATTAAGTTTTCCAAAGGAGTCTGTCAAGGTTGCATCTTAGGAAAACACCCAGAGCATAAATTTGAGAAAGCTAGTCATGAGAGAACCTATGCACCTCTTGAGTTGATCCATAGTGATGTTCCTGGCCCATTTCCTCATATGTCAATGAGTCAAGCCAAATATGCATTGATATTCATAGATGACTTTTCCAGGTATTGCTGGGTTTACTTCCTGAAACACAAGTCTGAAGTTTTTGGCCTCTTCAAAGTCTTTAAGGCTTTGGTTGAAAACCAGTCTGTGAGCAAACTCAAGGTCCTCAGATATAAAAATGGTGGTGAGTATGTTAAGTATTATTTCATTCAATATTGTGCATATGTAGGTATTCATATGCAGCATTCTATCGCTTACACACCACAGTAGAATGGTGTTGCTAAGAGGAAGAACAGATGACTGAAAGAGATGGCAACCTGCATGATGGAGGCTAAGACTTTGCCACCAAAGTTTTGGGCCGAAGCTATAAACTATGCAGCCTATATCCAGAATAGGGTGTGTCATAAATGTCTTGATGGTATGACTCCTTTCGAAGCATGGAGTGGGCACAAGCCAGATGTGACCCATTTCAAGATTTTTGGCTCAAGGGCTTGGGCTAGAATTCCAACAGAAAAGAGGAACGCTTTGCAGCCCCAAAGCCAAGAGTGTCTATTTGTTGGGTACTCTGAATATTCAAAAGGGTAAAAGCTGATCAATTTGAGCACAAACAAATCCTTCATTGAAAGGGTGTGTTCAGTTCCAAGAAGAGCCCCTAGCAGCAGTGGAAGTTGGAGAATCCTCTTCACCACCAGAACCTTTGAATGTAAGTGAAGAGATAGTTGAACTTTATGATTATGATATGTATTATAATGATGATTTAATTTCATATCCTAATATTCCTACAAGACCAAAATGGGCAGCAAAGACCATTCATGTAGCTGGAGAACTAGCTGGAAATCCTAATGATCCTAGGAGGACTAGATCTCAGTCTAAGAGTGCTATGTGCATGAAAGATCCTATGTTTGTAGAGAAATGCTATCTGATGGTTGAATCAGACCCATAGACATATTAATATTTATCAAATGATACAATATGGAAAACATCCATGAAAGAAGAGTCCAGCTCACTCCAGAAGAACAACACTTGGGAGATGGTTGATCTTCCCCCAGGGAGGAAGCTAGTTCAGTGTAAGTGGGTTTACAAAACCAAATTTTCTGCCGATGGTTCACCTTTGAAATAAAATTCCATATTGGTATCCAAGGGCTAATCACAGGTACATGGCATAGACTACAATGAGACCTTTGCACTAGTGGCAAAGATGGACTCCATCAGGCTAGCTTTATCCATTGCAGCTTCAAAGCAGTGGGAGGTACATCACATGGATGTGAAGTGTGCTTTCCTGAATGGAGATATCACTAAAGATATTTACATGCAGCAGCCTCAATTATTTTCTACTAATCCAACTCTTGTGTGCAGGCTAAAGAATTCATTGTATGGGCTTAAGCAAGCCCCCAGGGATTGGTATGCCAAGATTCATAGCTTTCTTCTATCACTAAATTTTGTTCGATGCAAGTCAGATCCAAATGTCTATTTGAAGATGATTCATGGTTCATTAATGATCATTTTTTTTTTATGTTGATGACCTTCTCATTACAGGAAGCTCAAAGGATGAAATTGCCTCCTTGAAGGATGCAATGAACCATGCCTTCTCAATGACTGATTTGGGTTTATTGAGCCAATTCTTGGGGCTCGATATTGCTCAAACCAAAGATGGAATAAAATTACATCAGTACAAGTATGCCTTGGATTTTCTAAACAAATTCAATATGAAGTATTGCAAGCCAAGCAAGACTCCCTTCCTTTCAGGAGTTAAGCTTGAAGAAGCTGATTCTTCACCTATGGTAAACAATACATTGTATAGGAAATTGATTGGATGTTTGCTGTATCTTACGCATACTTGGCCTGATATTTATTATGCAGTAAGTGTGGCTTCAAGATACATGGATCAGCCTCATGAGATCCATTGGAGAGAAGCCAAAAGGATCCTTAACTTTGTTCAGGGAACAAGGACTCATGAGATCTTTTACAAAGCTAAATCTGATCTTGATTTGATTGGGTTTACTGACAGTGATTGGGCAGGTGAAAAAACATATCGAAATTCAACATCAGGATATGTGTTCATTCTTGCTGAAGGGCCAATCAGCTGGTCAAGCAAGAAACAGAGTGCCATTGCACTCTCATATACAGAAGCAGAATACAGAGGAGTTGTTAATGCAGCAAATCAATGTTTATGGTTGCAGGGGTTACTTGGTGAGTGTGGGTTCGAATCAGAATACTCAACTACTATCTATTGTGATAATCAGAGTACCATTCAAATATGCAATGATCCAATTCAGAGATAGAGAATGAAACACATTGAGATCCATATGCACTACATCAAACAGCTTGTGCATGATGGCACCATTCACCTACTCTTATGTTCATCTTTAGAACAAGTAGCAGATATCTTCACCAATTTTTTTGTGAGAAGACATTCAACAATCTCAAATAAATACTGGGGATTTCTGATCATGCTATGAAGCATAAGTGATGACAATATTTTCAAATTTTGTTTTACTGTCCATGTTTAAGGGAGGATTTTTCCCACTAGGTTTTTGCCTCTTTCATTGGTTAAATGGACATGTAGTATGTAAAGGGTGACTAAGCCTTATTACTAGGCCCTATAATTTTCTGATATTTTACTCATAAGTCAGGCTTAAGAGGGTGTCTTATAATAATCAACCCATAGTTAGCTACCTTAGACATTAATTAATCCAAATTTTGTCTTATTTTCCTAGTTTCCATATTCCACCTTATGCAAGTTGTCCTCCACATATCCAAAGTGGTCAAACTTGCTAAATTTGAGTCATGGAGCACTTGGGAAACCACTTGGAATCAAATATTATTTATCCCTGGCCTTCCTAGCGCATGTCTACTTTTTCTGCTTTATTGCCTGCTTTTTCTGAATTTTAAGGCAATTGGGAAAGTTTGACTGGGTGAAGTTAACTTGTTTTTTGTCCTCATCATCCGCTACTCTTTTCTCCTAATAAAAGAATGTATGAGTTGTCCTTCCATCATATATTATCTTGCCTAATTGATTTTTCCAATTCGTGAGCTCCTAGATAGATTTGGAAACTGCTTTATGCACCTATGGGGGATTTGCCTAGATTTAGTAAGCCTGCTTTTGACCAAATTCGAATGGCATCCTTATGCATTCAAATCTCACATGTAATTATTTATTGTGGCAGCCTATGACTTTACAAGTTTGGATATTGTACACTTATTCAATACAGATTAGTGTTCTTCTCCATATTCAGTCTCCTTTGTGTGTAATTTGCATGTGTAATTGTTCTAACACCTGGGTTCAATTTCCACAAACTGCCTATACATTGTATTATTTACCATAGGAGAAAAATCTGATTCTTCAAGCTTAACTCCTGAAAGGAAGGGAGTTTTACTTGGCTTGCAATCTTTCATGTTGAACTTGTTTAGAAAATATGAGGTGTACTTGGACTGATGTACTTTGATTCCATGTTGGGATTGAGCAATTTTGAGACCCAAGAATTGGCTCAACAATCCCAAATCAGTCATAGAAAATGCATGGTTCATTGCATTCTTCAAGGAGGCAATCTATTTCTTTGAACTTCCTGTAATCAAAAGGTCATCCACATGCAAGACAATAATCATCAAATAACCATGAATCAACTTCAAATAAACATTAGGATCATACTTGCATTGAACAAAACTCAATGACAGCAGAAAGCGATCAATCTTGGCATACCACGACTTGGGGGCTTGCTTGAGCCCATACGATGATTTCTTTAACCTGCACACAAAATGTGGATTAGAAACAAACCCTTGAGGTTCCTGCATGTAAATCTCTTCAATGAGATCTCCATTTAGGAAATCACACTTCACATCCATGTGATGTACCTCCCACTACTTCGAAGCTGCAATGGCTAAAGCTAGCCTTGTTGAGTCCATCTTTTCCACTGATGCAAAGGTTTCATTGTAGTCAATACCATGTACCTGTGAGTAGCCCTTAGCTACCGATATTTCCTTATATTTCATAGGTGAACCATCAGCAGCAAACTTATTTTTGAAAACCCACCTACATTGAACTAGCTTCCTCCCTGGGGGAAGATCAACTAGTTCCCAAGTGTTGTTCTTCTGGAGAGAGCTAAATTATTCTTTCATGGTTGTTTTTCATCTTGGATCATGTGCTGTATCTTCATATATCTGTGGATCTGATTCAACCATCAGACAACACTTCTCATTAAATAAGGGATCTTTCATACATAGGGCACTCTCAAACTGAGATATAGTCCTCCTAGTGTCACTAGGATTTCCAGCTAGTTCCCCAGCTGCATGAATGGTGTTTGCTGCCCATTTTGGTCTTGTAGGACTATCAGGATCTACAATCAAATCATCATTATCAGACATATCAGAATCAGCAAACTCATTAGTCTCTCCACTTACAATCAATGGATCTGGTGGTGAAGAAGACTCTCCAACTTCAACTGCTACTAAAGGCTCTTCTTGGAACTGAACACTTCTTTCAATGAAATATTTGTTAGTGCTCAAGTTGATCAGCTTGTACCCTTTTGAATCTTCATAATACCCAACAAATAGGCACTCTTGGCTTTGGGGTTCCAAATCCTTTCTCTTTTCAGTTGGAATTCTAGCCCAAGCCTTTGAGCCAAAAATCCTAAAATGGGTCACATCTGGCTTGTGCCCACTCCAAGCTTCAAAAGGAGTCATACCATCAAGTTATTTATGAGGCACCCTATTATGGATGTAGGGTGCATATTTTATATCCTAGGCCCAAAACTTTGGTGGAAAAGTCTTAGCCTCCATCATACAGGTTGCCATCTCCTTCAGTAACCTGTTCTTTCTCTCAGCAGCACCATTTTGCTATGGTGTGTAAGGGATCAAATGCTGCATCTGAATACCTACATCTTTACAATATTGAATGAACTAAGAATTTACATACTCACCACCATTGTCAGATCTAAGGATCTTGAGTCTCCTCCCAGACTGGTTTTCAACCAAGGCCTTAAAGACTTTGAAGAGGTCAAAAACTTCAGACTTATGCTTTAGGAAGTAAACCCAACAATACCTGGAAAAGTCATCTATGAATGCCAGTGCATATCTGGATTGACTCATGGACATATGAGGAAATGGACCAGAAATGTCACTGTGGATCAACTCAAGAGGTGCAGAGGTTCTCTCATGACTAGCTCTCTCAATTTTATGCTCTGGGTGTTTTCCTAGGATACAACCTTGACAGACTCCCTTGGAAAACTTGATCTTTGGTAACCCTATGACCATATCTTTTTAACTTAAATAAGAAATATAATTATAGTTAATATGACCAAATATATCATGCCAAAGATTGATTTCCTCATTAGCATGAATCAAAAGAGCAGAGGGGTTTGAGTAGGGTAGAAAATGGGAAAACATGTATACCTTCGAAGTGTGATCAACAACACCTTTTGATATGATTTTACCATTCAAAATTTCTATGATTTCAACATCATCAGGGGAGAATATTACCTTCTTTGGAGACCCTGTGTGAGTCATTTGATACACTAACAAGATATTAGAGGCAAGACCTGGAACATACAACACATTATTGAACTTACCATGGTTAAGATCAATCCTTCTTTTTCCCAAATTGTCAGTGAGAGAGTCATCTCCCAAAACTATTGGTGGAACTTTTGACATGTCAAGAGAGGAGAATGCCTCTTTTGTCAAAACCATATGTCTAGAAGCTCTGGAGTCTGTGATGAAGCTAGGTGAGCTTGATGTGCCAGCAACCAAAGCATGTACTCTCTCTCTGTCCTCTGAATTTGATCCTCCTTCCCTCTTCTTTGAGCAATCAGGAAGGGAGATGTTATTCTTCTCCAAGAGTTGGGTCAACATGTCAATTTGCTTCTTCATACAAGATATTTCAAGATGATAGCCCTTACTACTGTATCTGCACTTGCTCATTTCTCCTTTGTTCTTCTTCTTTTGGAATTTCTTCTTGGAGCCTTGGGGCTCCTCTTGAGACTTGTTCTTGTCTCTCTTTTGCTCAGGTGGATTTTTAGCTTTTTTATTTCTTTTTGAATCCACCTTTGAATCTCCAGCACAAAATCTTGGTCTTTGTAAGGTTTGATGGTGCCCATCATCACTAACTTATCTTGTTCTTGTGTGAGGGATTCCATGAACTCTGCAAGCTTAGGCATATTCCAGGATTGAACTGTCAAGTTGGTGGCATGGAAGGTCGAAACAAACACTGAATAGTTAGGGACAAACTTCGAGAGTATGGCCAAAAATAGTTTCTCCTCCTTCTTTTCAATACCACATTGTTTTAGCTGCAAAATAAGGGCTTTAAACTTGGAAAAATAGAGTTGCAAGGATTCGAAGCTATTGGGACTTAAGGAGATCAGTTCATTCTCAATTTCATGTCCTCTCATATCATCTATCTTACCAAAAATCTCTACAAGATTCTCCCACACTTCATTAGGTGATGTCAATCCATCAAGATGGAAGAGGAGGTCCCTTGAAATTCTCAGACAGAAAAGACCATAGGCCTCATCCCTCCTGTTGTGCCATTTTATTTTCTCTGCTACTGCATTGGGCTCTGCCTCAGTTTCCATAGTAACCCTGTAGAGACCTTTCTCTCTCAACAATATCTCCATCTCAACTTTCCATTCAAAGAAATTAAATGGATTCAAGGTGATCTTCTGAGATTGGTCCATAGCTCAGAAACTGTGCCCTTCAGTCAGCAGAATATGCTCCCAGTCAAGATGTCGAACCTAAAATAGCAATATGGAAGGATATTAATTGATCTACAAAGGCTCTGATACCATGTGGAAATTGAACCGAAGTGATAGAACAATTACACTCACAAAATTGCTAATCAAACATGCAAAATTAACATCAAAGGAGACTGAAATTGGAGCATAACACTAATCTGTATTGAATAAGTGTACAATAGCCAACCTTTTGAAGTAATAAGCTGATACAATATATAATTACATGAGATATTTGAATGCATAAGGACGACGTTCGAAATAGTCAAAAAGTAGGCCTACTAAATCTAGTCAAATCCCCCATAGGTGCATAAAGCAGTTTCCAAATCCACTAGGATGCTCACAAATTGGAAAAGTCAAGTAGGAAAGATAATAAGGGATGGAAAGACAACTCAAACATGCTTTTATTAGGAGAAAAGGATGGAGGATGATGTGGGAAAAAAACAAGTCAACTACACCTAGTCTTGCTTTCCCTTTTGCCTTAATTTTCAATAAAACAGACAGCTTTATAGAAAAAGAAGATATGCTCTTTGGAGGATCTGGAATAAAGTAGACATGGTAAATATCGTTTCCAGGAGGTTTTTCAAGCACTCCATGACTCAGTTTTAGCAAGTGTTGACTTCTATGACATGTAGAAGGCAACTAGCATAGAGTGGAATATAGGAGACTAGGTAAATAAGACAAAAATGACTTAATTAATTTCTAAGGTAGGTAACTATGGGTTTATTATTCTAACAAACATATCCATCTCTCACCTATTTATACTCCTCTTTCTCAAAATATGTGTCCACAAGTTGGGGTTTCTTTGAGTCTGTGATTCCTCTTCTTCCTTACTTCTCAGTCCAAATAACCACTTCATTAGATATTTCATTCACATACATCTTTTGGTAATTCATCCTCATGGGGTTTTGTGCACTTGAGTCCCATGACTTGGTGATATTTGTGCATATGGGTTCCATTTCTTGGTGATATTCACACACCTATGAGACTTGGACACTTATTCTCGATATACTTCTACAAACTAGCTTCACATATATAGAGAGCCATCACTTGATGGGTATTGTGCACTGCTAAGGATTGTATACATATTTTATTTATATTTCATCAAAATGGATTCATAAACTTCTTACTTTACATCAATTGCCACGCCAAAGTTTCAACAATCTTCAATTCTTTATGTTTCTTGTTTGAAATTATGTTTCTTGTTTGACACTATGTTTCTTCAATTTGACATCAATGGAAAGACCAAATTTCAACATCAATTTGCATCTATATCTAACCAAGGTGGATATGAACAAGAACATATGCCAATGTATACTTTCACAAAATCATTACCACATTATAATGCCATATCCCATCTATGTAGTGAATATAATATGATAGTAATGTTCTATCGCAATAGTAACATAATAAAATGAAATGTATCATTTGGTTTGTAGTGATTTATCACATCAAATACAAAGAATTAATCCAAAATTGATTTGAGGATAGAACCTAAAATATGAAACCAATGACTATAATCATCATATCCACTCAGCACATAAAAAACTATTATCACCCAATATCCATATTAACCTAATTTCTCTAGTTCAACTAGGTGTTGAGCCACTTTGATATAAGGTATAAGATGCAAAAGAATACAATCAATGAAAGATAAAACATACATTTCACCCAATATCCTTATTAATCTATTTTATCTAGTTCAACTAGGTGTTGAGCCACTTTGATATAAGGTATAAGATGCAGAAGAATACAATCAACGAAGGATAAAATATACATTTCATTGAAATATTTGGATTAGGTTACTTTATTGTTTAACTTTTCAAAGAAATTGCAATAAGGGATAAATTTCAAACACTTTGTTATTCTTGTCCCATTAATTAACCAAAAGAGGGTCAACACATAGTAACACAATAATAGGGTGACAATGATTTAATGGAAGGTAATGTTGGATTATATACATTGATGTAAGTGACAGTATATGTATTGAAATATCTAGGATAGTTATTATTGTTTGGAACCTTCTCTATTTGTCAAATGTGGATATCAAGTGAAAAAACTTGATGCATCTTGGTTTAAAGCTATGCCTTTATTGAACTTTGTTTTGATCTCACATTATTGATATAATGTATATTTTTTTTAGAAGTGTTGTGCATGCATAAAAGGTAAACAAGGAAAATCAAAGAATCATTAGGCATGTTTCTCTTTATTCTTTATCTTTTCTATGTAGGTGAACATATGCATAAGAAAATATTTCAAACTTTATGTTGAAAATTTCATATACTTTTATAGAATGAGTTGTATAGAGCCTGTGGAGTTGAATATGTAGTTATAATATGTTTTCAATACATTCTACTTGTACATCGGTTCTATCATTAAATGTTATAGAAATGTGTGAATAATATTGATCATATTCATGGGTGGTCACTAATTTAAGTAGAACTGGATATTTATAGATAAATTATATACACGTCCTCAACATAAAGGTCAAAATATTTACAATTGATCCATATCTCAGGT
>LPNX010749503.1:0-19810 GCA_001517045.1 Pseudotsuga menziesii | reverse complement strand
GTGATCTCGTTCCATTGCAGTTCACAAAAAGAGTAATGGTTTGCCGATGAAAGCTTATGTTTTGTCTTGTATAGTTAGTTGTGTGTTTTAAGAGATTGTATTTTAAGAGATTGTAGTTGGCCCTAAAATCATGTCATCTTTGATTTAAGGAGACCCCGTGACCGAATCGAACATCATTTATTAAGCATTTTGAACACTTCAAGATACGTATGGCATTATATTATAAATTCATATAAAAAAATCATATGATTTATGAATTTATTTACATTGTGGATTTTAATATTTTTGAATTTATTCTCATTTAAAATAATGGATGTACAGAACAAATGAAAATCACGTGTCTCATTCAATCATTTTCTCATATAAAAATGAGAGTATATATAACTCATATTCAATTAATTCCACACTAATAATGTTCCATTTATTTTGATTCAATTAATCCATAAATCACATTTAAAACTATAATAATATATTAAATCCATAGATTACATATAACACTTTTCTAATATATCAAATGTATAGATTACATGTAACTTTCTAATAATATATTAAATGCTTTGATTGCATGCAGCACTCTAATAATACATCACATCAATTATAGGTTGAATATATTACATACTTGATGGCATGTCAAATACATGGCCCTTATGTTCACTCCTTTATAATACAAGAATTTTAGATATGATACCATTGTATTAATTCGAATCTAATAAAAATTAATTACAAAACTAGTACTCTATCTGTAAGAACTAATACTCTATCTCTAAATAATATTAATATGTTTTCATGGTATCATTAAAATATAATAGTAATATCCTTTTATGTGTGATTACTTTGAAACATTTTCGTGCTATCATCTTGGACCAAAGGGGCTTGTTGAAATGGTGCCAAATGACATTGAAGCGGTAGAGGAAGAAGAAATGTTTGATGTCGGAGTATATGTTTCTAATGTAGGTGAAATATTTATGGTAGTATTTGAAGGTAAATGGTTCGGTGTAACATCATTGTTTGATTTTGAATGGATTGTTGCAATACTAGTATTTATATTTGGTTCTAAATGGATGGCATCAATGAAGGGGGGTTGACTAACTTCTAGAATATTTGGCTCTTTGTTGGTGAGGAATATGATAACTTCAGACATTGAAGGACGTAGTGTTGCAGATGCCTGTGTGCAAAGGAGAGATATGTGAACAACTTGCAATACCTCCTGGTAGTTTCCTTGGATGTTGGGATCAATCAAGCCTGAAAAGTTGTTTGATAGATGGCATTTCCAAGCCTGCACCATACATATATTCAAGCTTTGAATATTATTATAATTGTATTTTAAGAAAAAAAACAAACTGTGTATATGATGAGGCCATTACCATTGTTAAGATAGATGGTGTGTCATTTGCATGTTTGGGGGCCTTATTCCTTCTTCCACTAATAATCTCTAGGACTAGAACCCCAAAAGCATAAACATCAACCTTTTCTGTTAGATGACCATGAACAAGATATTCTGGAGCCATGTAACCTCTGTGAAATGAAAAATAATTATTAGCCACATTTTATAATAAGAGTGTTTAAAAAGATAATAATAATAATCTTACCGAGTTCCAACAATTCCCGTGCTAAGATGAGTTTGATCTTCATCAAAGTATCTAACCAACCCAAAATCTGCAATTTTAGGCTTGAAATGGTGGTCTAACAGAACATTGCTTGCTTTTATGTCTCGATGGATGATGCGAATATCTGATTCTTGGTGGAGATAAGCTAGCCCACTGGCAGTTCCTAATATAATATCAAATCTCTTTTGCCAATCTAAAATTTTCCCCTTGTTTATATCTGTTACAAAATACAAGTCTATCTCAAATAACATAAATAAAACTAATAAAAACAATAATTATCAAGATTTGTAGATAGATGATAACTAAAATCAATTTATAGAGCTAAAAAAAATTACCAAATAAAAATTGATCAAGGCTCCTGTTGGGAAGGTATTCATAAACCAATAGTTTATATGGTCCATCCACACTACACCCAAGAAGTTTGAGAAGGTTTTTATGTTGAACACGACTTATCAAATTCACTTCATTGAAGAAATCATTCACACTATCTTCTCTATTGGAAAATAGTTTCTTTATGGCAATCTCCCCACCATTTGGTATAACTCCCTGCCAACATGTCCAGTGTGTATTGTTCAATTATGATATAATTTATCCATGTATTTAAAAAATAATAGAATAAAATGAATGTGGAAATCACCTTATATACTGAACCAAAGCCACCTTGACCAATTTTGTTTTCCAGGTTGAAATTTTTAGTAGCAGTTTGTAGAGTTTGAAATTTGTAATTTAATTTTGACTTGGATATAGCTGTTGAAAGTTCACTCGATGGATTATAGTAACCTGTAAAAAATAAAACAAGTGAATGCAATGCAAAAATTTAATGTTTTACGACATAATACCAACCATCATATATCCATCTTAACTTTGGCTCTATCAAACCCCAAGGGGGATCAAATCCAATGAGGTGCAAACCTTTCCTCACATTTATGACTCTAAAAGGGGTTCGCATCTCAAGAAATTTGATCTGTCTAAAATCTTGATAAAGGGTGAGTTAAGATGTATATATTCTCATAATTACTGCAAAACCAATATCTAATTCATTGTTCTATGATTAATTTAGCAATACATAATCCAATATATATTCCATTATTAAAATTTAGAATCTTGTTGTAAATGATAACACATAAATCCTACAAATAGACAAAAGTTGGATTAATTAATTAATTATATAGTAAAATAGTTATGTACTCAAAACTAATATTTAACTCATTATTCTATTATTACTTTAACTTGATATATAACCCAATATTGTTTTTTATTATAGTGGCCACTATTCCAATTTGGAATCATGTTGTAAACATAACACATAAATCCTACAAATAGACAAAGGTTACAATCATTGATTTATTATGAAGCAAAATTGTTGCAAGTTAATTATTAATTAATTTGCATTTATTACAAAACTAATATTTAACTTATTGTTATAATATTAATTTAACAATACATCACCCAATTCATTTTCCATTATAATTGACACGACACCACTATTCCAATTTGGAATCATGTTGTAAAGAATAACATACAAATCCTACCCATAGGAAAAAGTTCATTCATTAATTAATTAATTATGAAGTAAAATAGTTATTTACCCTATGTTGTAAATGATAACACATAAATCCTACAAAGAGAAAAATGCATTAATTAATTAATTATGAACTAGAATAGTTCCAATTTACCCAATTATTGATTATTTTGAATTCATACATAACTAATATCTAATTCATCTTTATATAATTAACTTAAAAATACAATCCAATATATTTTCTATTGTAATCCTCTAGGAGCAAAGTATCTCAATTTGGAATTATGTTGGAAATGATAACACATAAAACCTACAAATAGACAAAAGTTGCATTCATTCATTAAATATTCATTTGTTATTTATGAAGTAAAATAGTTATTCTTGGTGTCCATGCCGTATTTATTCTTGATATCAATGGAATTTGAATTTTAAACATGATATACATTTGTATAAATGTGTTTTACAATGTAGCATATTTAAAATTCAAGGTGGCATGTGCTTGTTTTATAATTTATATTTATTTGTTTGATTTATGTAGTTGACATGTGCCACATCACCGTTATAGATGTGACACATATCACTCACTCTCCTGGGTTGTATAAAGTGCTTCTCAATGCAATACGATATTTATTAGTTAAGATTCTAACATCCATCAAAATTTTGATTCTTGGCCACTTTTGATATTAGCAGGATTCTAGCATCTAGTTTTTTTAGATGTTATTATTATTTGAACAAAGTAAATTGATGGGTATCAAGTGGTGATCAATTAAAACCCTAAATTTGGTTATTTTGATATCCTAA
Source organism: Pseudotsuga menziesii (assembly GCA_001517045.1). Lineage (NCBI taxonomy): Eukaryota > Viridiplantae > Streptophyta > Pinopsida > Pinales > Pinaceae > Pseudotsuga > Pseudotsuga menziesii. The sequence continues at coordinate 15,880 of LPNX010749503.1, read as the reverse complement.
ATACAATAGTAGTTCCAACGTTCATAGCCTCCCTAGATATGGGAGAGGTATGATCGTCCTTCGTTAAGGCCATTAACACAAGGAAATGACCTATGTAACCTTCCCCAATTCAACCATAACCAAAGAAATATGTGATAAGAGAAATGATAGATTCTTAGGAAAAATATATAAACCAATCTATGAAGTCACCTTCCTATTGATCAACAACTATATTCTTTTTTTTTGCTAGGGGAATCGACAACTAGAGACTGGGCCGGTACTAACGTGACATGGGGTCCAGGAATCCAATCCTACCACTATGCCCCTAGATTCCCCATACACTTCGCAAGCATGAGACGCTGGTAAAGTCGGGTGTGATTTGAACTCATGACCTCCAAGTTACAACATGTGACTTCATAACAAGTGAACCACCAATGAGCCACACCCGTGTGGGTAGATCAACAACTATATTCAATACATGCATGATCAAGAAATTTGTAAGAATTTGGGAAAAAATGAAATTCCCAAATTAAAGCGTCAACATGCAATAGAATACAAAATTAGTTATATAGTTCAATCACTAGCACATAAGAGCATGATTGATTATTTAAGAATGGTCCATACTTATACAACTCAACTATTCTCCATCTATTCTACTACGTATAGATATTTAACCTTGATGTACTCATTAGCACTCATAAGGATATGAATGTACTCACTACCACAATAATTCTAAGATGAATAAATCATGGAAGGCATTGGAAATACACTTAGACCTTATGTAAAAATATCAAATGTAACCAAAGTAGGAATATACACATCATACACTTGCATATAAGTCTACATGAATTCCTCTAGAACCCTTCCTAAATTATGAGCATCAAGACATGGAATGGATTAAAACCCTATTTTATGAGCACATACAATTTCATTGTATAAATTTTGGAATGAGAATGGTCATTTGTTTTGAGACTGACAAAAAAATGAGGTCATCATCAAAGGAAAAACATCGGAGATAAAATATGAGGACACGTTTCAAAAAGTCCAGGGTAAATGAAAAACTAGTGAAAAGTAAAGTTTGATCTTATAGGTTACAAAACTACAAATAAAAACATATTTGACACCTTACAATCATAATCAATCCCTGTCTAAAACAAGGGAAGACAAAAAGAGAAAAAGATAGCATCGATCACAGAAGAGAAGAAGGATGTCCCTACTAAGAAAATGAAAACATAACTTATCCCAATGCTAATAGAATACCTAGGAATCAAAATAAGAAACAAAAAAGAGAAAAAATAGGTATACTCATGTAAATAAAGATGAAAATAGGATTATGGAGTAATGCATGTCATCAACCCGGTTGAATAAGATTCTAATGACCCAAAAATAAGATATGGAGATGGCCAATATGGCCACACCCCTGATATAAGAATAATTTAAGCATTAATATTAAAAGAAATCCTCTCAAAGAAAATCACATAGCTATACAATGATCTCATGTAAAAAATGACCAAGGGAATAGGAATAACCCCCAACATGAACTAGTCAAATGGATTGGGTAACAAATAAATCACCCTTAAATCAAGAGAAAATAGAGGAAAAATACTATGCAACAAATTCCCAAAAAGAGCATAAAATAACCATGAAAGAGTAGTTTGTACCTTAATAATGAAGAAAAGAGATGAATAGAAAGCCTCTTCGAGGGGAAAAACTTATTATACAATGTATAATTACACAGGACAATATGAGATGGCTACAGACTAGATATCCTCGGTATATATATAGGAGATAAAGGGTCCACTTATTATTCTATAGCTTACATAATTTCAATTAGGGTCCTAGCCGACCAACATAAATAATACTAATATGAAGTAATGACACAATATATAGGTCTTAACATGCCCCTATGATTCAAACTATTTTTGTCCTCAACACTTGATTAACTCTGGATGTTTCTACATGAAGAACTCATCTTCCCATGTTGCCTCTCCTATTAGCAAGTTCTTCCACTTGATGAGGTACTCAATAATTTATCAATTTTGTAGTTCCTTAATCATTTTCTTAATGATTATTTTAGGATCTAGTTTTAGTTTTACGTCTTCATCAATCTAAAATAAAAAAGTCTACATTGGGATCTTGCCATCAATTACCGATTTTAGGAAAGAAAGATGGAAGACTCGATGTACACGTGAAGATGGCGGTACCTCCAATTTATAAGCCATACTTCCAATCCTTTACAATACCTTATAGGGGGAATAGTACTTTGGAGAAAAATTGTTGTCCTTCTTTTACTGCTTGAAGGACATCTATTTGTATGGCTATAGCCTCAAAATAACCCAATCTCAATTATAATTCCCATTTCACTATGATTTCGATATGCTTGTTGTTTCATCCTATTTCACACTATAACCAAGTTATCCTTCAATAATTGGAGAACTTCTTGTTGGTCCTCTATGTCATCCTCCACTTCTTTAACCCTATCTTTCCCATTCAAGGATGATTTGATTGAAGGAGGATCATACCCATAAAATGCCATTAATGGTTGTTAAACCAAAATATTTTTGTCACCATGGTAGTAAGATGTGTACTTGCCTAAATCCCTGGAGTATTTAATCCAAAAAGGTTTGAAAAGAGTTTCTTCCTTTCAAAAAAAAATTTCTATAAACCAGAACACACCCTACCTTATGAAAAAAGGCATCCAAAATGGTCGTAGGACATTTCATGACAGTAGGTGTTCATGACACTTCCTTCTTTTACACAGAGAGCATTGTTTCTTCCTGACATTGGTTTCTTGTATACAAGGTGCATTCGCACTCGTTAAAAGGAAAAAAGAGAAGGATCAAGAGAATTCTATAAGAAAGCCATTGTGGAGGCTTATCCCAATAGATCATCATAAGTGGTAGTCAATCCCCTAACATATTAGGATGATCCCTTAGTATTCTCCCAAGAATATTCAACTCCCTGCACCCCTTTTGGCCTATAAATACAATATCATCCTCATGGTTGAGGGAGGACCAAGAAAGAACCCATATCCTGTTGAAATATTTCTATAATCAAGAGGAAACATTGAGATCTTGAGGAAAAAGGTTAGTTGGAAGAAGCACAACACGAAGGCACCATGGTTGTAATTTCTCCCTTCTTATTGTCAATACATAAATGATTTTTTTCTATAAATGATCTCTAATATCATTTGTAGTAATTCTCCTTGGTCAATTGATTAGATATATTAAATTATATTGTAGTTTCTCTTTTTCTATTGTTTCCTTTCAACCTTTTGCATGTTATCTCTTCATCAACAATATTGCAAAAGCTTCAAGACAATGAGGAAAACCTGCAGAAAGAGATATTGTTGCACCTGAAAAATCCACTAGCGCCTGATGACCCCTCAGAAAGCATAGCCCGGGATTCCTTTGGTGACTTTTTTCCAACCCTATGATGACCAGAATTTTTTGTCAATTATGACAGAGCAGCATCAGTGCTCTGTCCAGTGGAGCAAAATGCACCAGCTCCTATTTGTCTATTGGCAGCAGGCACCGTCAGTGCCTTTCCTTTGTGAGTAAAAAGCGTCAGCGTTGTTTCACCTTGAGCCAAGTGCATCGTTTGACCTAAAACATGAAAAAAAAATCTAGAAGCTTCCTTGCGAAATCCTCTATGGAATCGGTTCCCACTAGCTACAGAGAGGTGGAATTCACCTTCCTCACATGTTGGGATCACCTCCTATCCATTCCCTATGTGAATCTCATCATTTTTTGCCTATAAATGAAGCCTTCATGGAGTGAGTGAGAGGATTCCAAAGAAAGCACCCTTATGTTGTTGGACTGAGATCTGGTTTAGAGGAAAGATAGACTGAGATTATGTGTGAAGAGATTGTTGTAAGTTTGAAGGATTCTAGATCTGTTGTAGAGGATAAAGCTAGCAACATCAAGGCTTTATGGTTGTAACTTTACTCTCTTTTACTATTAATACGAAATTGTTCCCCTTTCCCATATTTAATGTGTGTTAATATCTATTAAATGTTGTTAGACTCCTTGATCACTAACATAGATGATTAATTTGACATGATACTCTCATCTCATATGTTTGTCTTTTGATCTCTTTTGCAGATACTGAAGATTGCAAGGACTTTGGAATGAGGAAAAAGAACAGTTAGATCTGAGGTATGAGTTTAGTTTCATGTTAATTAAATTGATTATCTAGGGAAAGGATATGCTACTATGTTTCTTTTTTTCTACACTTGCATCATACAGGGTAGAGGAACAAGCAGTGTCCACACCAGTTGCAGAATTCCTTGAAACAAAATTGGCGATTTTGTTGGGGAGATATTATTCCAGTCAGATCTGGGGCATATCTGGTTAGGTCTGGAGTAGATCCAGTTGGATCTACAACTATTGGTAACTTTTTCACTTGTGAATTTACATTTTATTCCTTATCTCTTTTCAACTGATAAGGTGAGTAATCCATCTTACTGCTTTGTTAATTGCCTCTGTTTGGAAGTTTCTTTTACTTCTATCAGTCTAATTCATTCAATTTTTTTGGTTTCTTGTGTAGATCTTTACTTTTTCCATCCGTAGATCTTCAGCGCACTTAGCCTTACCTGAAAGAGCGTCGTTGCCTCATAGGTGCTTCTTGCCTCTTCAAAGTTAGCACCGTCGGCTCCTTTCTGCAATTGGCACAGAGCATAGTCGGTGCCCTGTTATAATGGATAAAAAGTGTCGATGCCTCTATAGTGCTCTGGTGTAGCCTGCTTCTCTGCGTTGAGGTAGGTCATCATTTTTCCTGCATTTTGATTTTTTTATGTTTTTGTTTCTCTGAAAATTTTTGGTGTGTCTTGCTTGAGTTCTTGATTGCTGAGTCTGAGTTGTTTTGATAGCTTGATTCTCACTTGTTGAACTTAGTTGCAAAACCTTTATTTCCTCTTTAGTAAAGAAGTCATATTGAAAAAAGGAATTGTGTGTAAGTTTAGTTTTGGATTTCTTGATTAGTGTGGTCCATTCTCTGAAAAGTTTATGTTGAAAAGGAAATATGTAGCCTCTCTTAAATCAGTTTGTTTTAAGCTTCCTTATGTCATTTATGTGGAAAGTTACATTTGAAAATACAGAAAGAAACTAGTTATCGTTTCTTGTTTATGCATAGGAAAGTTTCATTGTTGGCTCGCATGAGTGATTTAGACAAGTATATATTTTTATGCGATTGAGTAGATTTAATTTTGATAATTAGAGGCTTCATTTTCTTTCCTAGATTCAGAGAGTTAGAGTTCTTATTGGTGAAAATTTTTTGTTCGAAAAATTCTTTAAAAGATTGCTTGTTAGGTCTTGTATTGAGTTGGTGAAAGTAGCATTGAATTTGTGTACTTTTGAAGGAAAAAGATATGGTCTCTTCCCTACTCTAGATAGTTCTCATTGAAAAAAATAAGTGCATCACATATAGATTAAAATCTTCATTTTGAAAAAATACACCTCACAAACTTTAACTAACCATCTAGATAAAATAAACAGTAGCTTTATGCTAAAATTTTATAGAAATTTGAGTGATAGGATAGAGACATGTTCTAATATCTTTAAACATAGGAGGTGTCGTTACATGCCTGCACTGCATTCTGGGGTTTGAGTGGTTCCTCCATGTATCGTCAGTATATAGAACGGCCTTTCACGCACCATTGAGGTATATCAAAAGGTACTTCATGTACTCGATTGTATATCTAACGACCTCTTTCAAACAATTGTGCATTAGACGACACTAATATAAATTTGAGATCCCACGTACCTTGTGTATATCGGGAGACCCTACTAGGATTCTCAAACCATCTGATAAAATCCCCTTGGCCGTCTTGTTAGAGAAATACACTGAGAATAGCACTCGGGGAGATACTGTGCACATGCCTTCTAGCTAAACGGGTGTCTAGGAAAGAAATGGTTCCAATCCTCCTTGTCATGTTTCACTATTGGACCCTGTAGTATATCATGAGTTACGACAACTTGAAAATATTGGTGAGAGACCGGTTATATTCAGCCCATCCTGTCATTTAAATCTACTTGTATCCTTAGCTTGCGTAGGTTTGTTTGTGTGTGTCTTTCTTCTTTTTTGAACAAGGCTAGAAAACTTTAGCCACCAACCTGGATGGGAAATTTGCGATGGGTTCTCATAGATTGTAGGGTTTACCTCATGAATCTCCTCCTTCCGTGGAAGGACACAAAGAGGAAACCATGGAATGACTAGCTTATGCTGATGCTCATATAGAAAATATTGTAGCTACTAAAACTAGAGAAGATTTCTCTATTTATGATAATCATTTGGTCCAACTTCCTCCTACGGCTGACCCACCCTTTCACTTTCTGACGAAAAGTGAAGCCGTTTCATCGAATTGGACATTCAACCATCCACCTAATGAAGTTGTAGAAGAAAAATATGGTCCAAATGCTCCTTTCTGGAGAGTCTCTCTAGGACTGTCTATTGCTGAATATGGAACTACTACAACTGAACCAGAGCCATCTATACTTTCTCCTTTAAGGAGATGGATTGAGAATGCTCCATCAAATGAATACTTCTTCTGAGAGTCTATCAAGCATTTGTGTAAACACATAGAAGAATTTAAAATGAAGAAAAGTTGAGGAGGATAAGTATTTCTCCTCTTCCCAGTCCTTCAAGAACAAACCCACCTGGGTATCATTCCCTCTCACCACCTCAAGTAGCTCTTCTTCCAGATTCACTGACCGAAAACTTGGATACTCAGAATCCAGTTCAAACCCCAACTCCTAGTTAGATACTGATTCATACCCCCTCTCCCATTCAGAACTCCCTGTCTGTTTTGGCTTCTCCGATAGTTTCTACACCTGGGGGGAATTCCCCAGCACAAGTTCCATCATCTACTGCAGGGATTGTTTCTAGTACAGGGAATAACTTACCTGTAGTACCTTTAGGAACAAACATTCCTCCCCCTAATACCACTACAGTTGTACCTCATGTTGTTCAGGGAGGATCCTCATGGGTCCAACCAACCATTACTCCACTTCCTTGGGGATATACTTATCCCGGGAATCAACCACCTACGATTCACCAAGATTATCAACCAGCACTGTCGATGATAGTCTATCCCAGAATTCCCTACCCTGGAAATGTGCTTTTCCCTTGGGGACAATCGAATTGGTCCAATGTCCCATATTATGGAGGATATTTCGTAAACACTATTGGAGGGTATGGTGGTCCACCCAGAGGCCCACCACCTAGAAGACCCCCAAGAGGACCAAGAGGACCTGGAGGATTTGGAGGATCTGTAGGATCGAGAGGACCTAGTGGAATTCTTGGAGGCCCACCATCTAGAGTTCCACCATCTGGAGGACCCCCACCTGGAGGCCCATCATTTGGAGGCCCACTACCTGGAAGACCACCACCTGGAGGACCACCATATGGAGGTCCACCACCTAGAGGATCTCACCTAGAGGACCGCCACCACCATCTCCTCCTGGAGGACCACCACCACCACCACCATGTGGAGGCCCCCTCCCTTGGGTGGCCCACCACCTGGTAGACCTTCTAGCAACCAATCACCAAATCAACTAGCTGCAGAGGAATCATCTACCCCCTTTTATCAATATGCCTATGGTCCTACTGGTTTGCAAATTCCATACCAGTATTACCAATATCCTCAACCCAATCAACAATTGCCATTTTTTGCTACATTAGATATTCCAGATCTGTCTCGATTGATTAACGATCTTATACATCACAATCTCTCCTAGCCTATTATTCCGGTCAAGTTACCTTCGGATATACCAAAGTTTGACAACAAACTCGATGAATACCCTAAGAACCATGTGATGAATTTTCATCTATGGTGTTCATCAAATTCTATGATGGACGGTTCAATCCGTCTACGGCTATTTCAGAGAACCCTCACAAGCATTGCTACAAAATGGTATATAGAGCTACCACAACACTCTTTTTGGGATTTTAATGCTTTAGCAATGGAATTATAACTCATTTTCAACTACCAATTCGATATGAGACAGGTACAAACCTGTTAACCTCACTTCGACAAACTACCTCAACACATTTCTTCGATCACATCCATGACTGGAGACAAAGGCGTAGGTTAATCAAGGCCCCATATTCCTGACCAGTTACTTGCTGATTGGTTCACAAAATATTTGCTTCCCCCTATTTCTAGATATGTTTCCTTAGGAGGCGCTATTACGAAGGAGAAATCTATTATCCACGCTTAGTACTTAGACTTGGCGTATTCCCACTCAGGTACTCTTTATGACTTAATTCCCCATGCTCCTCGTCCCACATCGGACCCGTCAAGACCTGTAACTGAACCACCTGCAGATGGCATCCTTACCTCAGTTCAAACTCAAACAATGGAAAAATATACCAAGAAGCAAACCCAACCCACCGAATAGTAATTCAACCAACACCACCCACCAAGACTGCACCCCCTCCTGTTGCATCTGCCGAGGTCAATGCGGTTCAATCCGGTGAATCTTCTGGTGGAAAAAAGAAAGTTAAAAACAAATCGAAAGAATCTGAAAATCAACAGGAAGGTAATAGACCACAAAATCCTGATGTTGATTCCAAAAATAAGAGAAAGGTAAAGTACCCCTATCTAATATGTGGAGGTTATCATTTCACCAAAGAATTTCCTCGTTGAGAGGAAATTAACAAGTTTTTGAAGAGTTCACCCACCCCAATAGTTCTTAAAGACCCTTCCCCACCCAACAGAAATTAATTGATCATCAATATTTGCATGGGCCTTCTTCATCCATTGATGAATTTAAAATGATGTCAAGTAAAACAATTAACCTAAATACAAAAGCACATAGTTATGACCCCCTTCTAGAGAAGAAACCTGATGAGGTTCCATCCGAAAAACCTTCAGCTTCCATCCCCCCTTCAAGCAATGGTCTTCACATCAAAAAACCTATTCCTGATACAATGTTTCTCCCACCCAAGAGTACACTTCATAAGTTTGTTATCAATACTAATGCACGTGCTTCCCAATACTATAAAATTGTAGAATATTTGTCCCAGGAACCATGCGCTATATCGGCCCTAGAAGTACTCCAAACTTGTCCCACACAAGGAAAAAAATTGCTAACAGCACTTGGAGCCATGGATCCTAAGAATAGTAAAATCATTGATTTCAAACTAAATGACTTTAAACCTAAGCTCTCACATCAGTTGGATTTCCAATTGTCTACCAAGGCCATTGGGAAGACTATCCGTTGTACTGTATTGGATGAGGGAGCCTCTACTTCGGTCATGTCCCTGTCTTGTTGGAGAGCCATTCGTTCTCCTGAGATTAATCATTCACCTAATACACTCAAGTCCTTTGATGGTCATGGATTTCAACCATATGGATTACTTCCCTCTCTCTAGGTAGAACTGGGGGGGGAATTAGTTTCCATTCATATTGAATTCGTTGATGCTAAATAGTATCGCATCATTCATCACATAACCTATTAACATAACTAGCAGATTGCTAACATATTGCATCATTCTCTTATTCATCGTAGTAGTGTCGTTCATTCATACAACAAATTCAGTAAACATCCATCATTGACATCGCAGCACATAAAGAAAGAAAAGAAATAAGAGACAAGATCAATTTAGGGCAACATTCATCATGTCATTTACTTCTATGCAACAAATCCAAAACATACGGTACTTCTCCACAGCAGAAGAATGATCACAACCCAAGAGTCAATAGTTGGTCGACACATACATAGCCAAAATTGTTCAAAAACAAAATGAAGCGACAAGATCACACATAATTATTAGATCACAAAATTGGATTGATTGAATGATCTTTAGCATCAATTATNTTCTTCTGCCTATCGCATTGATTTGGTCTTGCAAGATGTCCCGTGAGCTTGTGCACCCTCCACTGTGCTGCACAACTCACTTACCCAAACCCCATGCCAACAGGCCCCCAACACAGTCTTGTGGCTCGTCCTCGAGCCACATCTGGTAGACAGGGTGGAATTCGTTGTCTTGGTCTTGAAGTCCTCAAACTTCTATGAGATCTCATGAACTTGCAGCTGGACTTGTTCAGCAGTGACCGGACAATTTAGCAGGTCTTGCTTTAGTGGGTGTGCCTCCCTAGCCTTGCTATCCACCATATTCCTTCCTTTTTGTACCTCCTGCAGCAAAGCGACTGATTTGACAACCAATTTCCCACCAATTTCTTGAAATTCCTCCAGCTGAGTGCTGCGCTTGTGCTGGTGTTCTTAGGTTTTGGCGGCTCTCTTCTGCAGTTCCTTCAACTCTTCAGAGAACTTAATATGAACCATGAGAGGCATTTCTCTTAGTGACGTCTTCAGCATCGTCAACAAGGATTTAGCTTCCTGTGCTTGCTTGGTCAATTGGTCTAGTTGGTCATCTTGGACGACACTTTTACAGAACTATGTCATTTCCTCAATGATCGTCTTCGCTTCCTGCTCCATAGCTACAAACTGGTTTGCGATCTCTTCGATGGTATTTTTCTGCTCAGGAGGCATCTTGGGGTAAACAAGGGAATTTAGCAAAATGTTGGTCAACTAGAGATGGGACATAACTTCCCCAAGTCGCCTGGCCTTGGAAACTGCAGTGAGTTCTATCATTATTTCGTAGATGTGTTGGCATGCCTCATCAACAACTTTCTCAACTGTGTCGTAACTAGTATAGAAATGCACTTTCTTGACAACGAGGTGGTCTTTCTCCTTCTTTAACTCAGTGATTTCTTCAAAGGATTTTTACTACAGCTCTTCCTGTGCTCACTTCAATGTGGGAATCTCCTATTCCTTTTCCTCCACAAGATTATCTTTGACCTGCCGCAACTCATCAGCTTCTTCCTGCAACTTCTTAGTCGCATCCTGTGACTTCACATACCCATCGCTCAGCTCCTTCTGTCTTTCAGCCATCTCCTGGTCGATGACCTACTGTAGGTGCACTAGAACCTGAGTAGGTAACTTATTGAGATACAAAGCAATGCTTGGTAACAACTACAACAACAAGTTCACCTCTTCACTGCCTGCGTTGATTGCAATCAAGGGAACTTGGACATTCCTAGCTCGCGGCTTGGTGCTGATCGCCGAGGATTCCTGCATCACAGCCCTCTCAAGTGTTGTTTTTGAAACAACATCATAAATAGAATCTAACTTAGCTCTTACCGCAATGAACCCTTCTTGGTGGGACTGACGCATGTCTTGTGTCATAGCATTGTATGAGTCTGTGACAGCTTTGATGAGCCGTTGTAGTTGGTTCTCCATCATAGAGAAGGAGCTGCTTCCCACGTTTAGGTAGATGTGCCTTTTGGTTCGGTCCTCCTCAAAGGTGCAGTGTGATTCTAGATTAGATGTCATCGACGAATCTCCATCAAAGTCATGAATACTTTGCTCTGCATGGATAGGCTTGACAGGGGCATCTGCTGGCGGTCCCATAGATATCTCCCCTACACTCACAAGTTTGTACCATTGAACCAGCCACTCCTGCACTACGGCATCCAAGTCTTCATCTGTAATTTTATAGGCCATAGGCAGTCATTGCTTGTCGGGGTCTTGTCTCGCTTGAATATAAATGGAATGAGGCCTAATAGAAAACTAAAGGATCCTCTAATATTTGAATACTGTGGCATTCGATAACCGGGGAACCTTGACACCTGCGGCTTGCAACGTTTCCCAATAGACCCAAAAATGGATCATGCATTCCTTCTGTTGACCAGGCTCCTCGATCCACCACAAGTTCTGATACCGTGCGCCTTTGCACACTTCCACAGCAGTGACTGACATCAGTAGGTTGTCCTCTGGCTCCATCCATGTGACTAATGCAATGAGAATCAACAACCAACTGTAGGAAAAGGGTCGTTCCCCCGCTTGAGCGGAGACAACATCTTCTAGCAATTGGTTTAATAGAAACAAGGACCAGTTCATTTGTACGCCCTTGGTGCATTTTTTTGCACATGATTTTTCTTACCAAAATGCACACTCCGATACGCACTGCTCGCTCATTAAATCTGTTGATGCGATAGGCACAACCATTGCGCTGTAAGCCAAATTTCTCCTTCAATTGATGGGAAATCTTTTGTCATTGTCCCTCCCTATGAGATACTATGCTGGATCTTCTCTGGCCTTTGGTAAGCCTGTAATTTTGTGAAATTAGGTTGACCATGACAGGAATAGGGTCATTCAACCACATCGTCTCACCATGAAAGCACACCAACAATTTTTTGATGCATGCATTGGATTCATTCAATTTCCCGAAATGAGGCATGTTGATGAGCCCCAACAACACAGACTTGTCCAAGCCCTGCACCCATGGGTGAGGAATCTGTTGGAAAGGCGCGCCAGGAACCATAGGAAATAATTGGTAAGGTTCATTCGCTACGTCCTTCAGTAGCACCAAATAATGGTTTTCATACTTCATCTTGACCAAGGCAGGTATGATGTCCATCGAGCAAGTCATCCCATCTAGTAGCAATGACAACTTTGGCAGATACTTCTGATTCTTAGTGAGATTCTTTGGCTTCACCCCAGGTCACATTGGAGTGACATATCGAAAGATATTATTGACAGAGAAGCCCTTGGGTGCCACAAATTTGATAGCTCCCGAGATTGATGGTTTGGTCTATGTAGTTCCCTCCCCTTGCACCCTTGGAGAAGTGCGCATGTGTCTCTTCTACGGTGGTGTGGAACTGGGCTTCTGGGCCTTCCACTTCCCTCTAGGGATCGAAGAGGACCTAACTGGCATAGTCATGACTTCCTCTATGATTGTCCTGGGCTAAACGGGGGATTCCTGCTCGCTCGAAATATTGACTGTGTTGGGATTGCTCAACATGCCGCACTCTATAATCCTCACTATGCGAATGAATACACTTCAATCTCACTCCTTGAACATTGCACAAAATTATTCTACTGCTCTAAGCTCAACACTTCACTTAGTTCAACTGAACAATGCCTTGCGCCCGCATCCCGCGCCTTCTTATAGCCAATTCTCGATCCAGTCTTATCATTGACAAATCCACCGTGTCCATCATAACCAAATCCAAAATTAACGACCCCAAATACATCGACAATCTCATCTCACTAACAGTCGAATTGGTCATAAATGCGCATCTCTTCACCAAGCGTCGTCAGCTAACTACTTTAACTATATGCATTTAATGTTGATTTGGCCAACTCATAGCCCTAGGGCTATCATAGGTGGTCTTCATCACAACGCTACTGGTTTCTATCCTTGAGCAGTCTCCTCCTTTGTGCTTGTCGTGCTGCTATCTACCTAGTCCATTTTTTTTTCACAGTGCCTCAAGCATTGCATGACTTGGGCTCCGTCCTATAAGGCTTCAAGCGACCGCCATTCAAAAGTTTAGGCAGCACCATACCATCTAATTGTTGTAATTGAACTGCACCCCCAGAAGTAATTAATTGAACAAGATATGGGCCTAACCAATGCATATATAACTTGCCTGGATGCTTCATGAACTTGCTATCATTTAATAGCACCAAATATCCCTGTGTAAATTGCTTATTCTTAATGTGGCGATCATGCCATGCCTTCTGTTGATCCTTCTTGATGCACTGGTGGAAACCTGTGATAAAGTGGTCCTCTTCAAGCTGGATCAACTATGCAATATGATCCTCTAGTGCTTCCGCATTATCCATTCCAGTCACGGCAACAATACACATACTAGGAACAATGTATTCCATAGGCATCATTGCCTCTTGCCCATATACAAATTTGAATGGTGTCTATCCTGTCAGCCTTTTACAAGTGGTGCAATATGCCCAAAGAACCACTGGAATTTTCAAATCCCAGTCATCACGATTAGAATTACATACCTTTGTAAGCTTGGTTTCCAATATTTTGTTGAAGGCCTCAACAGTCCCATTCTCCTGCGGATGGTATGGTGTGCTTTTCTTATGTTTTACCTACAGCTCCTAGGACTTCCAAACCATGTCACAATATTCTCGAATATGAACTTTTCTACTGTTGCAGTGGTGTAGTCTACAACTGGTGTGGCCTCCACCCATCTTGTTAGATAGTCCATTGCTATAATGATGTATAGTGCACCAGTGCTCTTTCCTAGTGGATTAATTGGACCCACAAAGTCCACCGCCCATTTATCAAAAGGTTGTAGAGTGACCTATGGCACAAGCGGAATCTCATCCCACCATGATGGTTTGTCGTCACACTGACAGACATTGCAGCTCTGTGCATAATCTTCCACATCATTATGTAAAGTAGGCCACCATAGCCTAGCACACAACACCTTACGTGCAGTAGCCCATCCTCCATAGTGGCCTCCCACGATTCTTGCATGCTCTTCTACTAGAATAGGTCCTTTCTCATGCGGTAAGATGCATTGTCACAATATTTCATCTGGTCCATGTTTGTATAATTTCCTAGCAATGAGCTATAAATCGAAATCCTTCACTACAAACTACTTCTTCTGACTGGTCGAGAGGTCCTCTGGGGAAAATCTAGTTTCCAAGAACTGAATGATTGGAGCATAATGAGCATATGTGATATTTGCCCGAGACAACTATGCATCAAGAAATCCATCATCAATATTAGTGGTTTCTTCTTCTATCTCAACGTGGCATAGATGATCAAGGTTAGCATTCAACCTTCCTGGCTTCATAATTATCTCAAATTCAAATTCTTGAAAAATTAGCAGCCATCGACAAATCTTCCCCCCCAACATATGCTTATTGACCAGGTATTGCAAAGTGGAGTGGTCCATGAACATTTTGAAGTGACCACCCAATAGATAGTTCCTAAACTTTTGCAGTGCATAAACCATGACTAATCCCTCTCTTTCAATGGTTGTGTAATTTATTTCAGCAAAAGACAGCTTCTTACTTGTAAATGTGATCGGATGATCTAGGTCGCCCTCGCCTAGTTGAGCAAGTACTACCCCAAACGCAACAGAAGAGGAGTCGACATGGACATGGAACTCCTTGTTCCAATCAGGGAATACAAGTATAGGCACTGACACCATCTTGGCCATCAGTGTGTTGAAGCTTCCTCATTGACACTCTTGATTCCACTCAAATGCAACATCCTTGCTTCTCCATAGGGGCAGTAATTGCAACGTATCCTTTGATGAACTTATGATAGTATCCTGTGTGTCCCAATGTTGCACGAAGCATCTTCACATTTGTTGGTGGTGGAAGACTAAGCAGAAGCACGATCTTCGTAGGGTCAACCAATAGAATGGTCCTAACATCATCCCGAATGGTGCACAAAAAATGTACTTCTTTGAATTCAATGCAATTTGATGTTGTCGACACCTTTCCAGCATCAATCACAGGTTTTCTAAATGATCCTTAATTATACCATAAACTATCCAATCATCCGTGTATACCTGTAGGAACTTCTGAATGAAATATTTAAATGCAATACAAAGGGAATGACTATATATTGAAAACAACCCCACTCAGTGACAAATGTGGTCTTATGCCGATCTTTTTTTGCGATTCGGATCTAGTGATACCCTGAAAATCCATCTGTGAAGGAGTACATCTCCTGACCTCCTACCCCATCAAGGAACTCATCTACACAGGGAGTTGGAAAAGGATCATGCAGGTAGGCATCATTCAATTTTCTCAGGTCAACACAAATACAAACCTCTCCAATATTCTTGTCCTGAACCACCATAGGACTTATCCATTCTAATTCTTTGACAAGATCAATGATTCCAGCATCCTACATTCGATCGAGCTCACCCTTGACACGTTCTTTGTATAGAGGGTTCAGTCGATAGGGCCTCTATCACATAGGTTTCACATATGGTTTCAACGGGATTTTCATCTCCCCTATATCTCCTAATTAGAGGAATTTTGGGGTCTAAAATGGGCCTCCTAAGGAAAATAATAAAATAATAGTTAAAATAATAAAATAATATTGATTAATTTTGGAGGAAGAA
>LPNX010749434.1:12473-58314 GCA_001517045.1 Pseudotsuga menziesii | reverse complement strand
ATAAATTTATAAAAAAAAAATTTAAATTCCATTTAAATTGAAAATGGTTACCTCTTTGCTCCGACATTGTGACGAGGTGGGGTTGCTTTGGGGCGATGGTCGCTGTCTCTCGGTCGAGTTCTCTGTCCCTCGGTCGAGCTCCATCCCTCGGTCAAGCGATTGAAAATGACATTTGGGGCCCCTGCGGCCCCTTTTTATAATTTTTTTTTTTTAAAGTACCTCGGTCGAGGTATTTACTAACCCTCGGTCGAGGTTTTAATACCTCGACTGAGGTTTAATCAATACCTTGACCGAGGGCTGAAAAAAACCTCGGTCGAGGGCTTTATAAAACCTCGATCGAGGTATTAATACCTCGGTCGAGGGCTTAACAAGCCCTCGACCGAGGTACATTTTTTTGTTTTTGGCAAGATACGCTTGCCAAAAAGTGTTACCCAGGTCCGTGGATTCACCCGTGGTTATTAACTTTATCATAACTAAATGTTTAATTCTAGGATAAACCCTAACATATATAGAAACTCTTAAAAACTATTTTAACATAAACGTGATAAGAAATTTGCCCTAGAATCTATATAAGTAATTAAACTGTGATTCTATCTTATCTAATAAAACAACCTAAAAAATTTATTTAAACGGATGAAGGGTATTTAATTACAGCTCCTAATACAAAACCCAATGGATGTGATCACAATATGTAAACATAATCAAAACAGAGATAAGAGCTTGAAATGTAGAAATCTCTTACTTGCGACTATGAAACTTGAAATGGCTCAAGAACCCTACACACTTCAACACCCAGAATTAATAAAACACGTTCTATATCTAACCTTAGGAATGATAACTGGATGACATTGGAACTACCACAATCCTCCCAACGATGACCCATAACCATTCCTGGTTCTAATTTGGATCCCCCCGAGGTGGCTCCAACATGCAAGTGATCTAGATCTCCTAAAGGTGAGGCTGCTACTATTTGGTAAATCAGGCTCTGTATAAGAGTGCTTGGTTTTGGAAAATACTCTCCAATTCCATCCAGGAATAAAATAATAAGATCCCTACACCTTATTTTGGATTTGTTCTCATAGGTAATATTTTGGAAAAGGGGTAGTTGGTTTAACTTCAGTTGAATCAAGAATTCATTATTTTATTGAAAACAATCTTTTTATTTTATTTTATGTAATAAATATTTATTTTGTTTAACTAGGAACTCTTACTAGTTTCTGCTTGAGCTTTAAACTAGAATATTTATTTATATATTTTAGTTTATGATATAATACCTAAATATACTCTCACTTATTATTTTAGTTACCTTTATATATATATATATTCTTGTATGCATATTATATAAACTTTACTTATTATCCTTTATTATTATGCATGCATCATTTATCATAGTTATTTATTTTGATGCTTCCCTTAGTTTACGTTATTTCTTTTATCAAGGCCTCGGGTAAGGTTTGGTCGGTCAACTAGGTTAGGTAGCTCTAGATCTTGCTTGCATGTTGGATTACCTTGTTTTTGTGGTAGTTTTTCGAGTCCTTGATCAAAAGTAGATTTGAAATTTCAATTTAATAAACTTAAAATAAGTATGATGAGGGTTGGTGCTATTCAGAGTCTTTCCAACTCAACACACTCAATTGACAACAACCTCTAGTGCTATTCAGATCCCAAGCTCAACACTATCAATTGGGCGTTACACTAGTGCAATTCCAGAGCCTCTCGCTCAACACTAATACTACGATGCACTTGTACAATACACCTAGGGATAAAATGGCCAAAGATATGATGCTCTAGTGCTTATGCTCAACAACAAGTTGGAGTGCTCTAGGGCTTATGCCCAACACTTTCAATCTTATAACTCATGTGCTCCAAAGCTTATTCTCAACACAAAATCTCATAACTCATGTGCACTAGAGCTTATGCTCAACACAAAATCTCATAACTCATGTGCTCCAGGGATTACACCCAACACATCATAGAACTCAATCATGCATTCAGTCTTCTGCATAATACATCACAATAATCATCGTAGTATATAGTAGGGATTGTGCCCAATCACATAATAATAAATCCAGTACATCGGGGCCTATGCCTAACATATATAATCATATACAAGACAATAAAACATGTGCATTGGCTCACACCCAATATATCTATCTAATCAACATAACTCATGTGCATTAGGGAAAACGCCCAATATATAGACAAACATAATCATCAAAGTAACTCATATGCATTGGGGCTCATGCTCAATATTGTCAAGGTCAAAACTCGGGATATTACAGTAATGGCTTTATTTCTTTGATTCATTGGAATAACAAAAAATAGTTTTTTTGTTGAAAAAAATGATGACAGTGATAATCATGATGAATTTTATTAAATTCAATTGAGATCAGCTTTAGCTATTAAACCTTAAAAAAAGTCACTTGATTTTCTTTCTAAATTTTATTTGTATGCTCAAACCATTTTAAGAGAAGTAATCACTATATACCATTATATACCATTAAAAATTTATAGATTTTGACTAATAAAAATATCATATTGATATTGATAATTAAAATGAAAGGATATCATCATACTTATAAAACAAAAACAAGAAAGAAAGATGCAATGCAACTAATTCCCTATCAAGATAAAGTGATAACAACAATTAAATATTAAGTATCCAACCATTAGACCAAACACCTAGCAGCAAATCAGGACTCCACTAAATAGCAAGATAATTGATAATGGTTCTGATAGAAAGCAAGAAAATGGATAACGCTTCGACGTTTAATGGATAATGCTTCAAAGCTCCATGTTCACGGTACACCAAAACTGAGACACGTGTATCAGAGTGCTATGTGCGTTATCCCTCCAACTTCCAGCAATATTTCTCATTTGATGCCATTCAAACTCAATTGTATGCTTCATCAAAGCACTATGCAGAACTCAAACTCAACTTTATGCTTCATCGTAGCACTCTTCCATCCCGTCTTCACCTATCTGTGCTTTCTTCTTTACTCTCCGTTAATTAATGTTTGATTTTCTTTGGAGCACATATTTCTTTTCTTTTTCACAAAGAAACAACTTTATATATGTTAAAAGTTGTGTCATAATTACAAACTTATCAAAAATTCCAATTTAACATATTGACCATAATCCAGCATAAGATACTTTAAACCAAATTTCATCATACTTTCCTTTCCTTTATGGTTTAAGGAAACATCTTTTCATAAATCACATGTTTTCATCGTCAAGACTTATGAGCACCTAAGTACATCTAAACCCTTTTTCATAATACTTTCCTTTGTGGTTCAAGGAAACATTTTTTCATAAATCACATGTTTTGATCGTCCAGTCTTATGAGCATCTCACTACATCTACCTATTAAAATTCATAAAGTTCAATTTTGTTTGTAAATGGTTAACGACAACATTTAAACAAGTCCATAATGATAAAGTTATAATTACCATATCCGGAAAGAATTAAACAACTAATATTGAAAATAGCTGAAACAATTATTCAAAATAATTAATATTAAAAATCCGATTACCTTAAACGAATGTTTTATTTTTTGAGGACACAAACAAAAAATTGAATTACGTATTAAAAACAAAATTTCTTTTAAAAATTATTTTTTCTAAAATCTAAATATTTGTTAGAAACTATATAAACAAAGTTTTAACACATGAAATTTTAAAGATAGCGAAATTTAACCAGAGTTCTACACTTCAAAGAAAACATGAATCCTAAAAATGCAATGGATAATATTTTTTTTTGAATAGCTTCGAGATAACTAATGAAGTTAGTTGATGCGAGTACTCCGAAGGATGTGGACGCGTGTATGTCCATGGAAGGGCATTTGATTAGAGTGAGCTAGCTATGGAGCAATCCTTCCTCCATCGGATGGAGGAGGAGCAAAGTCAACGTTAACTTTGCTCCTCCTCCATCCGATGAGGGAGGATTGCTCCATAGCTAGCTTACTTCCATTTGATTTTGGGAAGGAGAACTGATTGGGAAAGGACTATTTGAAAATTAATAATAATGTTTGACTGAAAATTGACGCGCTTAATGTTATTCACATGTCGCTTAATGTTATTCACATGTTCATCTTTAACACGAAGACGTTTCTTTTAAATTAAATACCTTTTTCATATAAGTATTTTTTAATGTTAAATATAAATTATATCACATGGATTTTCTAATCTGAATTACTTAATCATCAAATAAAATAAAAAAGATTACATTACCACTTAACCATAATATTTTAGAAATATATCATTATTTTCATTCATTAATTTAATCAAAAGATATCACCTAAACTTAATCCTTAAATAAAAAAACTTACATTACCACTTAACCATAATATCTTGGAGATATATCATTATTTTTATTCATTAATTTAGCCAAAAGTTATCACTTAAACATATTACAATGAAAACATAATGTATTACTTATAACATATTAAGATAATCATATTACAATGAAAACATAAAATGTATTACTTAAACATATTAAGATAGAGATATTTGACTATTAAATAAGCATCATACATATAAATACAGTGTGTTAACATCATAGGTCTTAATATGATGTTAAATAAGCATCTAAACAAATATCTAAAATCTTAACATTTTATGTTTAATTTCAATCATTTTCTTTAAATTTTAATCAATTATACTTATTGATTAATCCATTAAAATTTCAATCAACTAATTTTATTTACATTAATACCACACATTTGAGTATGCCACATGTTTTGATCTTCCACTTAATCAAAGACAATTCTTAACACCTAATCTTTCTTTAAAAATAATATAAATAAAAAACTTCAATCTCAAACATTTCTTTTAAATTCTAATTAAATATCATTTATTAATAATTTTAATGAACTAATTTCCTTTCCATATAAATTGTGCAAGTAACGTGAAAGTCAAACCAAATAACTTTTCACAATTCCAAATGCTTATATATATCAAGTATATGTCAATAACATAACCATTAATATTATTGACTCAATTCGAATAACATAACCATTAATATTATTGACTCGATCTCAATAAGATGAGATGATTATTTCATCATTACTATTTTTATCATTTTAATTAAATATTTTTTCATAAACATATTTTATATTTAAGTATCATATTTTATAGTTTGAAGTATCATTGATGGATGATTAAAACTTTATATTATTATGTGAAAAAGTAATATCATATTATAAGTATTAAATATATATAATAAAACTCTATATAATTATGTGAAAAATTAACATCATATTATAATTATTAAATATATATAATAAATAATGTGAAACATTTATTAATAGTTAAATATTAATTGCCTAAAAAAATTCGTTGGTTATGTTATAAAATAATTTTACTATTTACATAATTTTACTTTTATTTTTATTTAAAAAAATAATAATTTATTAAATTTTGTGTTATTTACTAAAAAAATTATAAATGGTAAAAAAATGAATGATTCCTAATATATTAAAGCAATATCATATAATTGAATTATTTTTTATGGTTAAATTTTTAGACGAAATAAATAAATTATGTAATCAATATAATTTTATGATTTTATTAAATATTAGAGATTTTTTAAGAAACATTATAGAAATGAATTACACTTATCCATCTTTTTTCTTAATTAAAAAATAATAATTTATTAAAATTAAAATAATAAAATTATGACAGTTGAAAAACCTTATTATGTAAAATTCATATGTTATAGAAAAATAAAAATAAAACTAATGTATAGTACTATATAAATTGAATTTAATATTCATTTAATATAAATAAATATAACTAAAAATACGGGCATAGCCATATGTGGGCCTTATCGCATTCTGGTTTCATCTATCATGGGGAGAGTAAGCGGAGTTTGAAGCTATAGTCACTAATGGCTGGTCTAGAAAGATCATGAATTCCTCCTTCTTTGTGTCGAAGGAGAAGATGAGAGAAATTAATTTTTTTCTCAAATCGCCGAAAAAAATTCGGCCATTAAACCCTCTCTTTAGAGGGAAAAGGTCCAGAAAGAGTTGGAAAGTCTTGAACAATCTATAGAGAAGAGATAAGTGACATGGGCAGATGTAAGAGAAAATGGGAGTCTCCAAAGCAAATTGCATAAAAATCTCTACGAGGAAGAGGAGTATCATAGATTTGAATCTAGAAGCCTTTGTTTCAAGGGAGGACATTTAAACACTAAATTATTCCACAGGTAAGCCCAAATGAAGCTCTATCATAAATGTATGTAAGAAATAAAGGATATTCAAGACAATTTTGATACAAAACTTTGCATAAATTAAGGCAGTTTTCAACTACTTTAACTAGTTCTATCAAGAACAGGATGGAGAAAGAGAAGAAAAGGATGGAGAAAGAGAAAGAGAAAAGGAATTTTATCATAATATTTAAGACATTGGCTATTTGTTTTTAAAATTTTGTGAGATATGTCAATATAACTATATTAATAGAGTAGTGCATTATTGTCTGTGTAATGCACGAGGTGGTTTATTTTCAAACACAACAGCGTATGTCATAACAATTAACACACCATGCCATGGGTATTAAAATAATATGAGTTTTTTAATTAATTATTTTTATAGGTATTTTTTCTAGTGCGGTGCAATAGAATTTGTGGTTGGCCCAGTGCTTTATGTGCAGGCATGCATCAATGTGTTTTGTGATGAAACACACTAAATAAAAACATGCGTTAAACTGTATGTTTGCTTTCCTCTACTATAAATGGAATTTTGGGCTCTTTTTCTAGGGGCTTCTGCTATACCCTCCACTAGATGGCATTTTCTTTGTAGTGTATCTTTCATGGTCAATGAATGCTCAAGAAAATGCAAGGAAACCCCCATCAACTAGGAACCATTACCACCTATAAGGTTATGTCTTTAGAACTTCTATTTTTAAGTGATGGTTCATATTCTGATTTACGTTTGTCTTTCTTAGATCGAAAAAAGTGTCTTCTTTTTTATCTTTTTGTATTCTTTTATTATATTTTATTTTCAAGAAGTAGTTAGGTTTTCATTTAAATTCTCTCCATTCTTTTTTATTTTGAATATATTAATATCCATTTTTCCTCACCCTGTATTATTTCCTTTTAAACTCTTTTATGTATTATTAGGAATTCAATCCCCCTTCTAGTATGCTTGGACCCTCTTCATGATCCAGATGGAAATTGATGGTCACCCACCTTTTCTGTTGGCTTAAAACAATTGTTCATTGTGGGAGTTTCCTAGTTATTTTTCTATGGTTTTTTGGGTCCCAAAATTCTGGGGTTGCTTTGAGGTTCTAAAGACGTTTTTGGTGATTCAATGGGCCAAAAGGTTTTCAATGACATGCATTTGGATCCAAAAGAAAGATGTAAATCTTGGATAGAACTTTCCAACAGGCTATCGATCACAGAAATCAGAGATCGTATGCAAAACTTATGACCCCAGGAAGTTGATTCTTCAACTAACCACCTTTGGGCCACAATCTTTATGACAGTTCATCTACTAGGATTATGTTTTAGACTTTTGTGGTTATCTCCCCTATGATTATTATAAATAGGCCATTTGGGCATAATTTTGGATTCATCTTGTCATGAGTGATCGTAGCAGCCACATCTCTTCTTAGAGATAGCTACCACCATTCTAGCTGTTGTATTTATAGTTTGTTCTATTTCCACCATTGAATAGAATATGTGTTTACTATATCTTTTTGTTCATTGCAATATATTGGTTTTCATGATTCTATATATGTTCTTTCATTTCGTTCTCACATCAATATGTATCAATGGTATCAGAGTAATCTGCTCTTTGATTGTTTCTTGGTGCATGTCCCCAACGAGGTCAAGGTATAGAGAGTTGGGTCTCGAACTAATTTCACTTTGGGAGGATCACTCTCACCTTGCCAAACGACCTCCCATGGCAGAAGAAAAGAGAGACGACAGAGCAGGATATCCTATCAAGTGTCTTCTCGAGGAATTCCTCAAGTGACATAGGAACAAGATGATGGATAGTTTCTCTCAAATCCTTCTACGAATGCCAGTGTAACTTCCTTACGTAAAAAAATAAAATTATTACCGCATGTAGTTCATGATTCCTTAGAAAATAACTTACATGGATGTTATACTTTGTAAGTCATTTGTCGTAGTGTAATGACTTAATAATAAACTCAAGTTTTATTTAGTATGCTTTAATGGTGAACTATGTCAGAACTATGTCAAGCTTTCCAGGTTACACTACTTTGTGATGATAACTATCTTTAAACCGTTTGACTTTGTTCTTTAGTTTTGTTCATTCACGAGTTATTAAGGAAAGAGGTCATTCTCTTACTTAGTATTTTAAGATTAATGCCGAAACCTTTAATTCTTGTAGTGTATGTGGTAAGATCACTTCTTGAACTATTCTGCAGAGGAGAACAACTTATCCTAAAACAACAATGAGGAAAGGTGACCTGTCTCGACTTTGGGAATAATAACCCATACTTAGACATGGCTTCGATCTTATAACTAAATGATATATTCCACCTAACTTACCATGCAAAAACACTAACTAAAAATGTAAACAATAATCCTAGAAGATATGCTAAACTTTATAAGTCTCCACCTTGGATAGGAGACATCGGATGCAACAATAATAAACATTACATTACCCTATGAAGTGTGCTTTAGGTGGTGAGTATTAAAGGCCTTGATCTAGTTTCTTTTTTTTTATGACAAGACTAGAGGTATAACTCTTGGAACAAAATTCGATGAAATTAAAGGGCATGGGGTGTGATTTAAAGTCATTCACATGCATCCCATGTGATTGCATTAACTTCTCCATATGGTGGGCAGAGAGAGGGGTGAAAAACCATAGGGTTTCAATGTGTCTTGAAATTTCTACTTGTCCTTTCGAAGGAGTTGTTGGTATTTTCTTCCTCGCCTTTGCATCTCTCCTTTCATCGCTCCATTTCATCATTTTATTGTCTACAAAAGGAGTGGGAGGAGCCAAAAACCTTGCCCCTCGACCCTCTTTAAAATGGTCCAAATATTAAACATCACGCCGATGAAGTGGTAAACCTCGCTTAGGTTTCAATCACATGAAAATTTTCAAATGAGGTAACTGGTTTGACTACTTTGTCAATTTAAAGAAATTTCTCTTACTCGGAGTTTTTTTTATAAATATTATATTAACTTGCATATCATTTTTATGTGTAGGTGGTTTCTTGGTTGACTTTCTATGACAAACACTTATTGGAGAAATCTGGCAGCAGAAACCTTACAGCCGGTAATATCATGAGTTACCCCTTTGTGGACTCTGTGGAAAAACTTAATGTATTGTGAGTGTTCAACCTTGTAAGTTAGGGTTTTATCCTCGTGGCTGTGTTTCGCAGATGAAAGTGTTTCTATATGGGTTCTTTCAAAATTTGTGGAGTTTTATTTTTACTATGCAACATACTTCTAGTTTCAAGGTTATTGGTATTGTATTGGTTTTTATCTTGCATGATCCTCCTACAGTTTTTGTATATATATATATATATATATAGTCGTGAGGCCTTTTGCACTAATTTAAAAATAAGGTCGTAGTGCCTCTATCTCTGAAGTGTGACCCCAATGCTAGCTTGAATAATGGTTGTATTTGGAAAGTTATGGCCATGAGCCTTTACTCTGTCTATTCCTATTTTTGGGCTTAGAAGGCACTCTAAGCATGGTTTTAGTTAACTTGAGAAAGTAAGGAATGTATCGTTGGAATAACTCCATTGTGCTAACTGGAACCATGTTTCTAAAATGCCAAGGGCGCATTAGAATGTTCTTGTTTTCTGTAATGTGACTGTTCAAAGAAAATCTTCTTATTTCTTCATTTTCCTTTCAATATTTAAGTTTCTTGAGAACACGATAAGAAAAATGTCTTCACTATTAATCCTTAAATTAGCTAAGATACTACGGTTGTGGGTTGATTGTAGTTTGTTATCGAAATGAGTATGCCGAGGAGAAATACTCTTGAGGGTATGATATATCCCAAAACTTTGTTGTTGGTTAAAGAATTCTCCAAACAGTTGATAAATTGCAATGTTATTTCAGGCTATGCAACCACGACAAGCTTTGTGAAAGATTTATTGTTCAAAGTTATTTTAAGCTAAAATACGATAAAGGAAAGGTCGTGGAGTGTCTGACCTTCCAAACAGTTTTTTTTAAGGGAGGGGCCTTCAGGCATGTACTGTTTTCTTCCCCTAGACTTGTTATTCGTTTCTATGAGAATCTACAGTAACTTCCTACGCACTTAGATATTAGTTTTAACCATACTTGCATTCATTTCTTATATGAATTATCTTGAAGTGAGTTTGTAATTTGTGTTATTATTCTATTGGATCAACAGTTATACAATTCTAGGGTTTCATAGTTTTGTTTTAAAACTGTAAACCCTTACTTTGATTATTCATTTTTGTTTAAGTAATTTTAATAAGTCAAGTGATTGTTTGAGATTGTGTTCTGTAGATGAATACTGCAGAAACAACACTAGTTTAAATTGAAAACCTGTAACCAATGCTAATATTTGTTGATGATCTCGACTTAGTGTTACATTAATAGTTTAGATTGTTAAAAATATGGGTTAAGACGCCCTTAAGAATTCTTGTTTAGATTTAATATGATTAACTATTAAATCTGGTTATTCTAGAATAATATTAGAGTTTGATTAAGGAAATACAGTTTGTTCCTAGAGAAATTAAAATAGAGTAATAAGAATAAGTTTGAAACTGTACATTTGTGTTTTTATACAGTTAGAAGTTAAAGTGTTTGAGGGTAAATAATACCTTAATACACACATAAAAGTAAAAGACTCTACCCTTACCTTTTGTTCCTACACTTGTACTATAATGAAAGTTTGATTTCACTAAATGTGTAATCCTTGAATTAGGAGTTGTAGCTTGTATTTAATGAATTACCGAGTCCTCTATCTAGCAGTATATTGTAAACAAAATTCAAATATATATCATTTCTATGCTCTGTATTAATGAAACTACACATTTATTCATTCATTCTGATACTAATATTCAACATAATTTCATATCTTCCTGTACTAAAGCACGTTACTTCGGTTAGAGAAAAAATACAAGAGATAGTTTTAAAATCATTTTCTTTTTCAATCATCTTCTATGAAAATACTTCATCACTAATCATTGAATAAAATCCATTTAACTATAACCATATTGAAAATTATTTCATCTTACTTAAACAGAAAGATATTACAAACGTAGAGTTGGAACCCAGATATGTTGCAAAAAAGGGAACTAACACCCAAGGGAGATTGTTCCACCCAACCTTTTCTTGAA
The DNA here is from genome assembly GCA_001517045.1 of Pseudotsuga menziesii. NCBI lineage: Eukaryota > Viridiplantae > Streptophyta > Pinopsida > Pinales > Pinaceae > Pseudotsuga > Pseudotsuga menziesii. The sequence goes on along the minus strand of LPNX010749434.1, from coordinate 47,023 downwards.
GCAGCCAAATCACTTTCTTAGCACCCCTGAGCTAGCTCAGTACAACAGTAGGATGGATATCTCTGCTACACAATAGACTTCTACAACTTAGCACTCAAAAGAAGACTTAACTCAACAAAACACTTTAGCTATCCCCTCGTCAAATTCCTTGTGTGCTTGACTTTTCAGTTTGCAGCAATCACAAAGTTCATTCTCTTAGAAATCAGAATGAGTAGTGATCCCTCATGCTCAATTTGATGGTTTATATAAGATTGGTTAGGTATTTGGATCAATTTTGGAATTTAATGAGCCACCCATCACAGTTCCCCCTCTCAGGGAACATGACCACTTTTTTAGGGATTATACTCATGCAATAGCTAGAAAGTGAATGCTAGTGCTGCCACTTTTCAACTAGCCTTCTATAGTTGCTCCTTCCTCCTAGTGGACATTGAACACTCATTTAACAGTCTCCCCTGAATAGGTGTCTCCTTTTATTAATTATTGAAATAAATAATTCTAATTACAGTCATCCTTGACCCACTTGGTCATTACAATAAAAATTAACATAATTTTTTTGCTGAAATAAATAATAAATATTTATTTCTCAGTTTTGGGTATGTTACAAACACCCCCCCTTAAACTCAAAATAATCCTCGATGTTACTTAAGTTATTCTAAGTCTTCTTGGAACAGAGCTGGATATGCCACCCACGTATCATTCTCTAGTTCCCAAGTCGCTTCATTTGGACTGAGGTTTTTCAACTGCACCTTTACATTTCCAATGGTGTGATTCCAAAGAAAAATTCCCTCCCGTCGAGAATACTTGATCCATTTCCACCGAAAAATATCCTTCTGGTTCTACTTGAATCACATTCTAGTCAATCACATGAGTAACATCATGTATATACTTTTTCAAAATAGAAATGTGAAAAACATTGTGTATCCTAATATTAGGTGGAAAAGCTAATTGATAATCCACTGGACCCACTCTTGCCAATATCTCGAAGGGTCTACAATACATGGGTGCTAATTTAGCACAACTCCCTAGTTTAAAGGAGCTATTCCTTGGTTTCACATTAACAAACACATGCTCACCTACTTGGAATTCCTTTGGAGTTCTTTTAAGGTTAGCATGACTCTTTTTACCTGTATTGAGCAGTTTTCAAGTTTTCTTGTACCTATTTCACTGTTAGTTCCAATTATTTTAACATGTTAGGTCCTAACATCAACCGATCAACTTAGTTACTCCATGTAATAGAAGTGTTACACCTTCTACCATATAATATTTCCAAATGCCTAAGCTTTGTTGAAGCTTGATAATGGTTATTGTAAGGAAATTTAACAAAATGCAAATAGTCTTCCCACTTCTTGGGATAGTCTCTAACATACATTCGTAATATGTATTCTAATACTTGATTGACTCTTTCTGGTTTTCCATCCGTTTGCAGATGATAAGAAGTATTGAAATTAAATTTAGTTTTTAATCCTTCAAATAAAGTTTTCCAAAAATTCCAGTAAATTTTGGATCTTTGTCAAAGATTATTACCTTTGGAATTCTATGCAGACGAAATATTTGTTTCATAAAAATGTCAACAATATTAGCAGTTGTATAAGTTGTTTTAACAGGAATAAAGTGTGTTTCTTTACTTAATTTATCTACAACTACCATTATTGAATCATTCTATTTGTGGTTTTTAGGTAAACCATTTACAAAGTCAAGACTGATGACTCCCCATTTCCAATTTGGAATTGGTAATTGTTGTAAAAGGCCTACTGGATGTTGATATTCAACTTTTACTTGTTGAAATATGGTACACCTAGCTAAAAATTGAACAACCCCAGTTTTCATGTTAGACCAAAAGTACTCTTTTCTTAAGATAGTTATCATCTTTTGATACCTTGGATGTCCAGAGTAAGGACTTTTGTGCATTTCATTCAAAACTAGTAGCTGTGACTTCTGGTAAATTTGGTACATAAATTCTGTTTTAAACAGTATTAAATCTTTCTCATTAAAGATGTAATCTGGAATTATATTTTTAGATGTATTCTGAGTTATATTTTCTGTTAAATTTTGATATTTTGGATCCCACTTTATTCCTTCTTCCAATTTATCTTCAAAATAATTTTTGTGATTGCTGATGGAAGCTACAAAACTTGTTATTGCATTCCTTCTTATGACATCAACCACTTTATTTTCTTTCCCTTTAATATGTTTGATTTTGAAATCATATTCACTGATGAAAGCTAGCCATCTAGATTCCCTTGCATTTAGATTTTGTTGATCAAACATATATTTCAGGCTTATGTTATCAGACATTAGCAAAAATCTTAAACTATTAAGTGATGGCACCACATTTTAAAGCATGGATTATTGTAGCCAAATCTAAATCATAAGTTTCATAGTTCTTTTCATGACTTTTTAATTTTCTTGATTTGTATGCAATTGCATGAGCTTCTTGTGTGAGTACTACACCGAAGCCTTCGTTGCATGCATCAGTGCATACAACAAAGTATTTGTCTGTATCTTCTATTTTTAGAATGGATGCAATAGTTAGTAATTCCTTTAGTTTATTAAAACTGTCTTCGCATTTCTGATCCTAAACAAATTTCTTACCCTTTTTCTGTAGTGAAGTTATAGGATTTGCAATCCTTGAAAATCCTTCAATAAATTTTCTGTAATAACCTGTTATCCCTGTAAAGGATCATACATCAATTACATCCTTAGGGACAGGCCAATCAATTATATCTTTTATTTTATCGCGGTCCACCGATATCCCTTCTTCGGATATTATGTGCCCTAAATATTGTATTTTATCTTTATAAAAATCACATTTGTTGAAATTAGCATATAGCTGATGTTCTCTTAACACTTGTAGAATTATCTTTAGGAGTTCATCATTTTCTTCCTTTTTCTTAAAATAAATTAATATGTCATCTACAAAGATGAGTACAAATTTGTCTAAGTACTTACTTAGGACATTGGTCATTAAGCACATGAAGGTTGTTGGTGCATTTGTTAGCCCGAAGGGCATAACCACAAATTAGCACCCGTATATTGTCCGAAAAGTAGTTTTAAAGATGTCTTCATCTTTATTTCTAACTTGGTGATGCTTAGACCTTAAGTCGATCCTTCGTATTATTATCGCTCTGCGTATCTGATCGAACAGATCGTCAATGAGGGGCAAGGGATATCTATTATTAATCAACATTTTATTAAGTTGATGGTAGTCTATGCATAGATGCAGAGTACCGGCTTTCTTTTTAACAAAAAGAACCGGTGCTCCCCAAGGGGATACAATTGGTCATACATAATGTTTGTCTATTAATTCTTGTAGTTGTACTTTTAATTCATCTAGATCCAATATGTTCATTAAATAGGGTGTTTTCGAATTAGGTACCACTACAGGTACTGATTCAATTGTAAAGTCCAGATCTCATTTAGGAGGCAATCTTGGAATTTCTTCTAGAAATACATTGGAGAAATCTTTCAAGATCAGAATATCCTCAAATCCTGGTTTATCTTCTTTATTAATTTGTTCATTACTTATAAATTGTACAACAAAGAATTTACAGCCCTTCCTTACAGCCTTTTTCATCTATAATTCTGTAATTTTTCTAACATATATCTTTCTAGGAACTCGTGTGACAGTAATTCTTTCCCCTTCATTATTCAAACACGTAAAATTTGTTTGAAAATAGTTTAAAATCACAGGGTGTTTTTCAAGCCAAACCATTCCTATTAAGACAGCATAAGATCCTAAATGTAGCACATTTAGTTTGACTTGAGTTTCAAATTGACTCATCATCAAATTACAACTTTCAATATAGTTTACTACCTTTGTTTTTGTTCATGTGGCTAGCTGGACTGGCCAAGAATATTCAAACTTTTGTATGGACACGTTACACTTTTCCACTATGCTAGGAAATATATAACTTAAACTAACTCCTGGATCAATTAAAATAGAAACAGAGAAATTTTGTATCATACCTTGCACTTCCACCATGGAAGTTTGGTGATCCCTCTATCGGCTCTCTAGAGATACATTTATCCTATGCATCTCATTGGCCACATCTCCAACTATTTCTTCTTCCTAGACAGTGTGTATGTTGCTGATGTTCCCTCTCCTGTTCAGATAGTAATTGGAGTAGTGTGGTCCTTGGCATTCCCAACATTTGACAAGTTCCTTGTTCAATATTTCTAGCAAAATTGTTATATATATCCCTTCCCTTGGATGTTGCAGTATTCTGGGGTATTTTATTCTTAAAATCAATTTTTTGATAGTTGTTATTGGAGAATTTCTTAGAGTTACTCCCAAAACTCTTGTTTGACTTGAATCATCTTCTCTTCTGATCAAAATGACTTGTCTTTTTATTTTTCCAATTAGGTAGACTTTCTCTTTTCTTTCTTTGTTCATAACAGAATTCAGCCTTTCTCATAACTTCTTTCCAAGGTTTTTGAATTGTCAAACTCAATCCTATATTTGAAGCTAGTAGGTAAACAACTTAAAAACCATTGTATTTTTGGATTTTCATATATTATGTATCGTACGTATCTTAGTTGACTTAAGAACTTGTTGTTCAATTCCTTCATGTAAATGGAACCCAGTTTTAAATCATAGAATTCCTTGGCTCTGTCATCGTAATATTGTTCAGACAAAAACTTTCTCTTGAAGTACTTCTTAAAAACTCTTCAGGTTAAGTACTTCTCTTTCAGATTTTTGAACCTCTTTATATATTGCCACCATATGTCGACTTTTTCGATCAAATTGTAAATACTCATTCCGATGTCACGTCCCCTCCCATCCATCAGAGAGAGAATGCAACCATAGTGCTACCTAATTGATGTAGGAGAATCCAACTCAAAGTTCATTCTATTCAAGTATGTATAAATTATTTAACTTCCTAATAGCCGAGAAATTGATCCTATCAATGATCAGTTCGACGATTTAAAAGAAAGATCTCAGAGGAGATTAAACAGCGGAGAAATATTGTGGCGGAAATCAATGGTCACAATTTGTTCTTCATTTCGAAACAGATCAACAGCTGAGAACCGACCCGCAAGAATCAACGGTGCGAAAAGATTGATTTTGGGGAATCAGGGAAATATGGAAATTGCAATGATGCATCTCGTATCTTGCATGCTAAATAGATCGTTACAGATATAATTAGTTTTGGAAAAAGAGATTGTGAAGCCACATCCCACTTCCCACAAGTTGTGGAAAGGAGAGTTGCGGAAGGAGATCTGCGGGGATTAGAATTTACAGAAGGACGTTTCCAATCCTGCAATCTGCAGAGTTACGGAAGGAATATTTCTATCAGGAAATTCAACTTGTTAACAAAAGTCTTGGACATATTTGGCCAGTCAGGCCATCACCAATTCGGGAAATCTAAGCCCCATAACATAATTTAAAAATGCATTGAAAGAAAACATACAGAGATGCATACAATTGCAATTATACAGCGGAAGCAATTCATCAATTGAACACATTAGGCATGTTCATCATATTTCATTAAGAAAATACAAATGTAGAGATTAACATAGACAAGAGTACTTATCTTGAAAGAATTTTGTCCTGCAACCAGCTACGTCGTTGCAACGTTCCACCTAACCATTGGCAAGTGCACTCATCAATCTCTCAGTAGTGCTTTCACCACTGAGATGGGCATGATTCCCACAAGGAATAAGGAACACTAGCAGGCTCACACATAGCCAATAATACAAAAATCTACACACCCAACACAAGGAAGCATCCTCTTCTCTGCTACACATTCCATCAGGCAATGTCTTCCATTCCAGTGTTTTTCAGGGTGTGAAAAGAAGAAAACTAGCCCCTCTAGGTCTATTTGTGAGGTTCCTTCCTACACTAGGTTTATCAAGCTAGTTCAAACCCAATTCCACTCCAAACTAGTTCTGACCAAAGAAAAATATGCACACACAGCAAGATACAAAATTCTGGGTGGAAGAAAAATGTTTTGCAACCAAAAATGGTTTAGTAAAATGGGGAAAAACAACCCAGAATGAGCAATTTGAATTCAACAACAATTCTAGGAATTGCATGAGCCAAATCAACTACTATAAACCACAAAATCGTAATTCTTTCCTGCCCATTCACTCCATAGCACTAAAACTGATTTCCTGGGGATGCACAATGAGGAAACAACTAAAAACGTGAAGGATAAAAACCCAGGAAGGTTCAACTGCGTGAGAGCTCCGCGTGAAAGAAGGATGGTTGATAAAAAACGTCCCGTAACTCCCCAAAACATGAGGGAATATGAAAACGTGAATGCATGAGGGAATGGGCATATGCTTTTGGGTGCTTTCTTTCCCATGAAGTCAAAACATGTTTTTGAAAAATGGGTGCTCTACCCAATTCTAATTTTTTCCCATACTCTTCCCATTCCCATGCAATAACTACCTCAACCAAATTATGGCAGAAATAAATGGTTGGGGAAAAATACAAGAAATGGGTAGTTGATAGTTTTGATGGGTTTTCCTTTTGACATAAGGATTTTCCCCAATCCCTTAAGGTTAAACATTTCCCCCCTTATCCTTAGGAAATCATGCCCCCATCTCATTATTTGTTGCATTGACATAGCTGGTTGTGGTTTTTTATTTAAATTACATATTTACATGATGTCCAAAATTATAATGTGTTGGCTAGAACAAAATACCATTGACATCGATTTGAATCGCCAATACATAAAATTCTAAATCAATGGTGGGTATTTTTCCTTTATCTACACACCATGATTAATTACAATATTTACATCATATACATTTAATGAAAACGGGGTCAAAATCGGGGTGTTACATTTGGTCTTAATCTGTTAGAATAGTTGTAAATATGGACATATTTCTTCATGCCTAACAGCCAAGATTCACTTCCTCTCCTTTCTCTGCTTTCCTATTGAACATGTGAAACTTTACTTTCTCGAATTCTCCAGAAATTTCTTCGTAGGGTTTATACTTCTTTTCCTAGGTTTTCGGTCGCTTTCACTATTGTCACTTATGTACATTTTCCTTTCCCTATGTTACCTTGGTTTAACCTCTGAAGAAGATTCACTATCGGGATATTTTGTTTTCTTTTCTTTATGTTTATGGGACATTGTTTTAGAATTAGTTTCAATAACACTTATTTTATCTTTTTCCTGGTTATGCATTTTGTCCAGTAGATATTCATTCATCTCTAAATCTCTTTTATTATCTTGTTTCATACTTTGAAGTTCATCCTTCAACTCTCTGACTATTTGTAGCAATTCCAGATTATTCAAATCTACATAAACATTGTCAGGATTATTATGTTGAGGACCATTCTCAGCAGATGCTTCAGCATTATCCATTTCCTGCAAAACAGATTTTATATTTCTCGATAGAAATAATTGTAAAAATAAAATTAGTACATTGTTTCTTTTATATGTGAGTGAGCCAATCAGGCCTAGTGTTGGAATCTCACTTTGATACCACATGTAACTTCCCTGTGTAATTTTTTTTATTACTGCATGTAATTCATGATTCCTTGAAATATAACTTAATGGGATGTTATACTTTGTAATTCATTTGTCGTAGCGTAATTACTTATTAATAAACTCAAGTTTTGTTTAGCATGATTTGATGGTGTACTATGTCAGAACTATGTCAAGCTTTCCAGTTTACACAACTTTGTGATGATAACTATCTTTAAATTGTTTGACGTCATTCTTTAGTTTTGTTCACTCACAAGTTATTAAGGAAAGAGGTCATGCTCTTACTTAGTCTTTTAAGACACACGCCTGAACCTTTAATTCTTGTATTGTATGTGGTGAGATGACCTTGAACTATTCTACGAAGGAGAACAACTTATCCTAAAACAACAATGAGGAAAGGTGACCTATCTTGAATTTGGGAATAATAACCCATAGTTAGACATGGATTCAATCTTATAACTAAATGGTATATTCCACCTATCCTACCATGTAAAAACCCTAACTAAAAATGTAAACAACAATCCTAGAACATATGTTAAACTTTATAAGTCTCCACCTTGGCTAGGCGACATCGCGTGCAATAAAAATAAACATTACATTACCCTATGAAGAATGCTTTACGTGGTAAGTATTATATGCCTTGATCTGGTTTCTATTTTTTTTAATGAAAAGACTAAAGGTATAACTATTGGAACAAATTTTGATGAAATCAAGGGGCATTGGGTGTGACTTAAATTCGTTCACATGCAGCCCATGTGATTGCATTAACTCCTCTAGATGGCGGGCAGAGAGAGGGGTTCAAAACCCTAGAGTTTCAATTTGTCCTAAAATTTCTACTTGTCCTTTCGAAGGATTTGTTGATACTTTATTCCTCGCCTTTGCATATCTCCTTTCATTGGTCCACTTCATCATTTTATAGTTTGTAAAAGGAGTGGGAGGAGTCGAAAACCTTGGCCCTCAGCCCTCTTTAACATGGTCCAAATCTAAAACATCATGCCAATGAAGTTGTAAACCTTGCACAGGTTTCAATTAGATGGCAATTTTAAAATGAGGTAACTGGTTTGACTGCTTTGTCAATTTACAGAAATTTCTCTTAGATTTTTTTTTTAAATATTATATTAACTTACATATTGTTTTTATGTGTAGGTGGTTTCCTGGTTGGATTTCTGCGACAAACAATTGTTGGAGAGAGCTAGCCGCAGAAACCTTGTAGCCGGTAAGATCATGACTTTCCCCTTTGTGTACTTTGTTGAAAAACTTAATGTATTGGGGGTCTTCAACCTTTTAAGTTATGGTTTTCTCCCCATGTCAGTGTTTCGTAGATGAAACTATTTCTGTAAGGGTTCTTTCAAACTCTCTGGAGTCTTATTTTTACTATGACACATACTTCTGGTTTCAAGGTTGTTGGCATTGTATTAGTTTTTTATCTTGCATGATCCTCTTATAGTTTATATCTATATATATATATATATATATATATATATATATATAGAGAGAGAGAGAGAGAGAGAGACGTGGGTCCTTTTGCATTGTTTTAAAAATAAGGACGTAGTGCCTCTGTCTATAAAGTGTGACCCCAATGTTGGTTTTAATAATGATTGTATTCGAAAAGTTATGGTTGTGATCCTTTACTCTAACTATTTCTATTTTTGAGTTCAGAAGCTACTCTAATCACAGTTTTGGTTAAATTGAGAAAGAAAGGAATGCATTATTGGAATAACTCCATCGTGCTAACTGGAACCATGTTTCTAAAAATTCCAAGGGTGTATTAGAGTGTTCTTGTTTTCTGTAATGTGACTGTTCAAAGAAAAGATTCTTATTTCCTCATTTTCCTTTCAATATTTAAGTTTGCTAAGAACACGATAAGCAGTATGTCACATTGTTAATCCTTAAATTAGCTAAGATGCTATGACTTTGGGTTGATTGTAGTTTGTTATTGAAATGAGTATGTTGAGGAGAAATACTCGTGAGGGTCTAATACAACCCAAAACTTTGTTGTTGTTTAAATAATTCTCCAAACTCTTGATAAATTGCAATATTATCATCAGGCTATGCATCCACGACAGGATTTGTGAGAGATTTATTGTTCAAATTTTTTTTAAGAGAGGGGCCTTCAAGCCTGTAATGTTTTCTTCCCTTGGACTTATTATTCATTTCTATGATAATCTACAGTAACTTCCTACACACTTAGATCTTAGCTTTCACCATACTTACATTCATTTCTTATATGAATTATCTTGAAGTCGGTTTATAATTTGTGTTATTATTCTATTGGATCAACAGTTATACAGTTCTAGTGTTTCGTTGTTTTGTTTTAAAACTGTAAATCCTTACTCTGATTATTTAGTTTTTTTTAAGTAATTTTAATAAGTCAAGTGACTATTTGAGCTTTTGTTCTATAGATGAATACTGCATAAATAACATCAGTTTAAATCGGAAGCCTATATTAAGTGCAAAAATTTGTCGATAATATTGACTTGGTGTTACATTAATAGATTAGATTTTTTTAAATATGGGTTAAGATACCCTTAAGAATTCTTGTTTATATTTAATATGATTCATTAGTAAATATCGTTATTCTAGAATAATATTAGAGTTTGATCAAGGTAATTTGGTCTAATCCTAGAGAGATTAAAATAGAGTAACAAGAATAAGTTTGGAACTGTACATTTGTTTTTTTATACAATTAAAAGTTAAAGTGCTTTAGGGTAAAGAATACCTTAATACGCACATAAAATTAAAGGACTCGACCCTTACCTTCTATTCCTATACATGTACTGTAATGAAAGTTTGATTTCACAAAATGTTTAATCCTTGAATTAAGAGTTGTATCTTGTATTTAATGAAATTACCAGGTCCTCTATCTAGTACTATATTGTAAACAACATATAAATATATATCATTTCTATGCTCTGTATTAACAAAACTACACATTTATTCATTCATTATGATACTACTATTCAACATAATTTCATATATTCGTGTACTATAGTACGTCACTTCGATGAGAGGAAAAATACAGGAGATAATTTTAAAATCATTTTCTTTTTCAATCATCTTCTATGCAAATACTTCATCACTAATCATTGAATAAATACCATTTAACTATAACCATATTGAAAATTATTTCAGCTTACTTAAATAGAAACATAATACAAATGTAGATTTGGAACCTCGATATGTTGTAGAAAAAGAACTAACACCCAACGGAGACTATTCAACCCAACCTTTTCCTGAAGCAGCCAAACCACTTGCTTAGGACCCCCGATCTTTCTCACTGCACCACTAGGATGGAGATCTCTACTACACAACAGACTTTTGCAACTTTGCACTCAGCAGCAGACTTAACTCATCAAAAAAATTTAGGTATCCCCTCATCAAATTCTTTGTGTGCCTGACTTTTCAGTTTGCAGCAATCACAAAGTTCATTCTCTCAAAAATCAGAATGAGTAGGGATCCCTCCTGCTCAATTTGATGATTTATATAAGATTACCTAGGTCTTTGGGTCAGTTTTGGAATTTAAAGAGCCACCCAACTCAGTTTCCCCTCTTAGGTAACATGACCACCTTTTTAGGGGTTATGCTCCTGCAACAGCTAGAAAGTGAATGCTAGTACTACCGCTTCTCAACTAGCCTTCTACATCTGCTCCTTCCTCCTAGTGGGAAGTGGACACTCATTTAACACTCTCTTCTGAATAGGTGTCTCCTGTTATTAATTATTAAAATAAATAATTCCTTAATTACTATCATCCTTGACCCACTTGGTCATTACAATAAAAATTAACATAATGTTTTTGCTAAAATAAATAATAAATATTTATTTTTCAATTTTGAGTATGTTACAGGATGCAACTCCCTTCAAGGTACAAGTTAACTTTGATATTCATTTAATTGAAGGGAAAGTCAATGTCAATGCTTTAGATAAATGGTTAAATGTTCTACAAGGGTATTTCCATGTCCACAATCTTTTCAACAAGGAAAATATCACCTTTGTGCTCCTTAAGGCAGTCCCCCCATGTCCAAAATTGGTGGGGTACTGTCGGCCGAATTTTCTAAACTAGGCCAACTTAAGGAAATTAAGCCCACACAAGTTTCTTAGAGAAGCTTCCAGTGTGTTTGGAATGGCAAAACCTCATAGGTTATGGTCTCCTGATACCAACTGAATTTATCCTCTTAAGGAGAATATAAAAACTCAACAAAATGTATCTAAATTAAATTACCGCTTAAAATAAATCCTAGAGTTAGTTTTCTAAGTTTAAATTATCCTAAAGTGATTTCTTAAGGAAAGTCTTCTATTTTGGGGTCTTGTTTTAAATGTTTTGACTAAAACACTATTTTGAATTTTAACAAACTAATCTAATTCTATTTAACAACTATTAAAATAAACTATGCTAAAATATGAATGAAAATTAACTAGCTACCCTATCTCAGCTAAGAGCAAACTTTTATATTACTATATCAACTATCAATTAACAATTATAAATAACAAAGTGAAATAAATCATACAATTCCAGATAAAGAAACTATCAGAACTATTATCACCAATAACACTCTGTTGAATAAAATTTAGAAAACACAGAGAATAAAATAAAAAATTATTTTATTCACTATGTAGATGTATTGTTAACATATAATTGAAATTCAACATTAAAATCTGTATATAAATGATATAATAACTTATCATTCAAAACAACTATCAAAATATAAATAACCTATGAAAATATAATACTATTCGATCACAATCATCAACAACATTTGAATAATCATGACATTGATGGTATCAATAACAGATCTCAATATTGACTGATAAGAGTCATTGAGACTATGTTGATGCAATGAAAACTATGTTCAATTGCACACAAATTTAAAGTAAGAAAATTGCTTTTAAAATATATGTATATATATAATAACAAAGAACTAAAACAAAATTTAGTACCGGTCTTTGATGTCCCAGTGGTAATCATCCAGGAAGAAAAATTCAGTAGATCAAAACTAGAAATGTATTATATGTTTCAAAAGTATTTTCTCTCATACTCCCATCGACCCTCTCTACAACGAGCTTCCTAGCTTATATAATAAGACTAGTAACTCCTTCCAATTTTTGTGTAACAACTATTCTAAAAATATCGATTTAGTTTCTAACAGTTATTAAATAATAAATACAGAGTCTTCATCATCATTCTGTCGCATTCCTCAAAAAATGGAACCTGGAAAACTCGATTACAACTTCCATAAATATGAAACGCAACCCGTCCATGTTGAAAGCATCCATATAAATTGAATTTGTAATAGCCTCAGCCTTTGTTGCAAAATATTAATGAAGTCGAATAGCATCAATATCAAAAGGCTATCCAACAACGACACCTGTAAGAATCGAAACCATGCATGAGTTTTATAATTAATGTAATAGATACAAAACATAAATAATAATAAAATCTAATCTAATGATGAGCATTGCTTGCAGAATCTACGATTTTGTGGGCATGCTAATTACCTGATTTTGTTATTTTTCCAAAATTGTAGCAACATAATTGTCAAGAAGAGACTTGGAATTTGGTAGCCCGACGAGCTTCTGACAATCTAGCTTTGAGTTTTTGATGCTCTGTTTGCTCAAGCAACCACTGATTCATTATTGTCATGTATTTCTTAGTGGCTTTGTATCTGTCCCTTTTCATTTTCATTTCTTGCCATTTACTAATCCATGACAACAATTCATTTTTAAGAGATTTAATTTCCTCTTTCATATTTTCTTCTATTGAATATAGTTCCCTTAACTCTGTTTCAACTCGGTAACTTTGTCCTTTAATAGTTGTTTAAGAGTTAATAGATTTTCTTCATTGCTTCTAACAGGTGAAAAATCACCAATAAACGAAGTTTTCTGTTCAAACTTATAGGGAGAAGACTAATCAGGAAATTCATTTATCGATGACACAATGGGATGAGTCATTTCAACATGTTGTTCATCATTTCCAAGAGAAATCCCATGAACTGGGGATAATTCATCATCTTCACTATCAATTTTAACCAAAGGAATCTCTTTATGCTGCTAAGTAGTAACTGGAATGGAAGTTGTAGTCATACTTCGAGTAAATCACTGTGTACCAACAGACACAGAACCCTTTGGCTTAGAATATCTTCTATCACAACATAATTCTTCTAACTGTTCGAATTTTCATGTAGATTCATCACAAGGTTTTTTAAGAGTGCACAGATCAAAAAGAAATTCATGAGTAACATGATCAGATTTTTTAACATTCATTGATTTACTATCCACCTTTATAGATGTGTCGTAACATTTGACAGATGAATATGGGTCCATATTAGTTCTAGCATATAATGGATCAATTTTATTTGGAACATCATTACCAATATGGGTATCTAAAGGTTGACTTGCTTCCTGTAAATTACTAACCCCTGGCTCAGCTTTATGAACATCATCGACTTCAGATTTTAATGAAGCCCTACGCTTTCTGGGAGTTTTAGGAGGAGGATTAGGACAATACTATGTTGACCCTAGATTGTTTTCAGCCAATAATTCTTCCCAAGATCTACCAATAAGGGATAATTGGTGCTGAACCAGAATCTTAATCAAACCATGGTGGAACAAGCTTCTATCAGGATTGCCTATAGTATTTTGCACAGAGTGTGCCATTTTCTTCAAGCTTTGAAGCAAGTAGAAATGGATATTAAGTTTACAACCCTTCAAAGCTAATAATAATCTCAAATGATAATAATGGATATGGGCGAGGTGGCCATCACAGGAAACATACCTGACTAAAACTTCATAAGACGCTTTCCATTTTGGTTTTAGGAATTTAACAGAAACCCCAAATTTTAACTTTGCATTAGCAGGTAAGGGTAAAAGCAATGACTTGCACCTTTTTTTATCAACCCTTCCTCCTTTAAACCAATGCTCTCCAGTCTGGGGAAGCTTTGTTGCTTCTGTGATTTTGTCTTCATTAATTATAAACTGAAACCCCTCAATTTGAGTTACATTCTCCTTCAGGCTTAGAGCGAATTGTCTGGTGAATTCAGTGTTATGACCACTAAAACATCCAAAGAATGAACTCCAACCTATATTTTTACATAATGCAGCAACTTCCTCATTAGCCTCCACCAGTTCAGGCCTTGAGATCTCGAATCGGCTAAGAGGAGCCATTTTCTCATCACTATAACTCTGGTCTTGGTTTGGGATGAATGTTGTTGTGAAGATGGAAGGAATATGGATCCAAGTGAAAGGCATCGTGTGAACCATCAAATCACTAATTGATTCATACGTGACAAGAAATAAAACCCCAAATTCGGCCATAGTAACCAAATTTTGAAATAATGAAGACAAGTGCCAATATTTTGGGCTATGAGTAATAGACAAACCAGTCGCAACAAACATAACTCTCAGAAATCATTATGTTAACACTTCCAGTTTTAAATGAACTTTGACATTCGAAATAATACAATTCAGGTTTTGATAACCATATAACACAAAGAACGAAGTGTTGATAATACGGAGAATGGAATGATAGCTTCGTACAGGCGTCATAAATGGTAATGGTTATTAGTAATTATGGAATCAAAGTTCAATGACACGACACCATCATTAAACCAACAAATGTCAATTGTATTGATTGGTGTCATAAAATAAAAGCCAAAACCAAATGTTAATATGATCTCAATCTTCATGTAGGTGATTCCGTAAAATATCATTAATCATTAAAACCCCTTGATTGTCTTGCTTTTAAGCTTGAGGTTTATTAAACCAAGGAAAACATCAAAGATTGATCAAATGTATTATAACGAAAACTTATTAAAAATTAAGTGTTTAAATAAAAATCACTCCTTACAAATATAACACAAGAAATCTTGATAAAATTCGAAGTGGTATATAAAGGTAAACTTTGGCTATGTGAAAAGCATATATAAAAATTCTCACAGCTATGTATTTACAAATAAAATGACATACTATTTAAATGATATAGTTTTTTCTATGTAAAAATATATCATTAGGGTTAAATAGGATGTTTAACTTAATTCATCAGCCCTAACCATATACATTGCAAAAACTAATGATGAATACTTTGTCAAAAGGTCTAAATGAAATCAATAAAACATAACTACAACCAATTTAGAATGCATTTTCCATTATCTTTAATTTAATCCAAATAACTATTCAGGAGGCTGTAATTTAAATATCTTGAATCAATATATAATCAGATATATTGATAATAAAAATTGATTAAAAATTAAAAGATTAATAGCTGCTAAATTATTAAATTTATAAAAATGCTTCCTAAACTTCCAGTATAATCATTAACTCTTCTTTAATTGAGACTACCTTCAGAATCGAAGATTCTGAAGGCACTCTTATATAATTTTGTGATAAATTATAGAAGAGAAGTGATCAATTTTATTCAACAAAGGAGAAAAATTGAGAGGGTTGTTTCCTACCAACAACTACTTATTGGGATAAAAACTCATCACATGAGTCTTGAATGTTTGAGACAAATCCCACTTAGGCCTGTTTCATATATGTTGTCAAGGAACAATATTACCCTATGGAAAACCATGATAACCAGTACACCAAATGGACCATTCTGCTTTAAGAGAGGGACCAAATGGTGTCGGAGTACACCAACAAATTTCATACCTTGCTCACAAAGTTGTATATCAAGGATTTTGAGCGACAAGTCATACTGAAATATCGCAATGGTCTAGATCAGGACATCTAAGATAAAATGGACTTCCTCGACATCTCTTCACTTGTATATGCCTATCGGTATGTTGTCAAAATCAAGGAGAAATTTTGGCAAAAGAACAAGCAAGACTTTGGACCTGTGAATCCATCACATAAGAAAGGAAAGGGAAATCGTGGCCCGCAGAACATAGTACAAGGAAAGGATAGCCAGTCCCTGCCACCAACAACGAAGGGTAATGGAAAGACAAAGAGAGACACCATGAAGTGGTGTTGTAACAGACCCCTTATACCTCAATGTAATTATGTGTGAAACAATGGGGTAAAATTTTTCTTGCTTTTAATTAACAACCATTGCAGCTAGTTTCCAAGTTTTGTTATTAATAGATTTCATCATGACATCCCAGAGTGTTAATGTAATGAGAAAAAATAAACATTCACATCTTTAAACATAATAATCACATGAATAAGCGAGCAAGAAGAGAGACTCTGGTATACGTGGTTCACCCCAACCTTGGGGCTACGTCCACCAAACATTTTGAATCTTTTTATTAACTCTCCCCACTAAGGGGTACAGATTTGTGGCGTATCCAGTTCATTTTATTTGCCTCCAATATTTCCTGGAGGAAGTCTTGTAGTCTTATAAACAATTACAAATCCTATAAACCCATGATGAGCTCATGGCTCAATGCAATGAGATAGTGTTGACGAAAAAAACAACACTGGATTGATTGTGACAACAAGAGCTCATGGCTCGGCTCTATACAAGAGTTATATCATCATGGATATACATACATTAGATTTATAGCAATTATTAAAACTCAGACATTAGATATTCCACTTGAAACCATCAACGCAAGGGATGTAACAAACATAGAAATGGATCTACAATTCGATCATTAGCGCAGGGATTAAAGTATCAGATCCATAATGATTTCAACACATAGAGCATGTAATCCCAAACCCTACCATTTCCATACACACTGAATCGAAACTCAGATCTATGTAACGCAAAGAATAGACTCTCATATCCTATAATATCAACACAATTGTAGAGTATGGCTTGAGATCTCTCTGATGTAAAACAATATCAAGGAAACCCAACAATCACATATATGATCAAATGCAAATACCAANACTCAAACCCATTAATCATATATATATATATATATATATATATATATATATATATATAATCATGCTGATGTAGGTAAGTAAAGATGGATCCAACCAGGTGTATCAATTCCCAGATCCAAAATGCATAAACGATAGACCTAAACTTATTAACAATTTAGATCCCAAAGCATTAGCAAGTCCAACTCAATCATAGGTATATGATACCTAAACAATCGCAGGAAAACCAACACGTCTTCCTACTCTTACAAAAACACAAGCAATAATAAATCAACCAATTTCATGTTACAAAGCTTCAGATTTAAGGTAGGTAGCTCAGATCTCCAAGGAAGCAAGCTATTTACAAATTGTGCAACAATAAGCACAACTCCTATGTGCATACATAAAACAAACAGAGTTTTAGTATATAATTCCAAATCCATCACCAAATGTAGGCATAAGCTCTGCAATTAAAGTTGTAGGCACCATCAAATATGTCGCTTATGCACAAATCGATCCCAAGCAAGCAAACCAATCCCAAATGCAGACAGAAGGAAAACCCATGAACAAGTGTGGTCCTAAACCAAATAAAACGCATATTAAGAAAACTATTGGCAGCAAAAGGTAGCATGGAAGATCTAGAGAAAAACTAGCATATTTTATCGATTTATAACAGAACTCAATGATAAGCATGAACAACGTAGGTTACATTTCTATAAAAAATGACAAATGCTAGCAATGTACATTCCATATACATTGATTTTTGGCGTATTATTCTAGACTCAATGATAAGTATCAACCATGTATTTTCTAGTTCTACAAAAATCTCAACGCTAAACCTTAGCAACACATATTCTGTTTAAGGAGATTCTTTGAGATCTATTAAATAACTCAAACATTTTTCACCAACAATGTTTTCCTGTTCATAAGGTAATTAATTTGCAACGATTCCTTTCAAATATGTACAAGAAGTTAGTTGATATACCCTAGCATTCCTTTTTACCTGCTCTGGGCTATATCATATTTCATTATCAAATATTCTAGATCTAATAAGGACTTCAACAAATAAACATGAGCAATGATTCACTAGATCCGATCATATAATTATTCAACAACATTCCAGTATCAGTATTTTCTTTCGAGATCAAATAAAAATTCAAAGGACCAATACGAGCAGTATTTTACCAGATCCAATTTATGTGAAAATCCCTTTAGTAGAGATCCTCCAATGGCCATGCTTCTCCATTGCATCGATTCTAATATTGTAACCTTTCTCTGTTGCAGTGATTCTCATATCACAACCTTTCTCCAATGCAATGATTCTCATATCGCAGTGTTTCTCCAATGCAACGATTCTGATATCGCAGCCTTTCTCCAATGCAACAATTCTCATCTCACAGCCTTTCTCCAATAGCAATATTCCTTCAATCTGGAGTTTCTGTTTATGCCCCCTCCCAAGGAAAACTACCTAAGCTACAATTTAAATCTCATCCCCTTTCAAACTACACCCCAATCTCTCCTGGTTGGAAAAAAAACTCCCCCCTTCGTGTGGCCTACAGAGAGTAAAATAAATAACCAACCAACGTATCCTATTTACCCTCCGTTGAGCAGAGCATCCCACAATTACTGCATTAGTTATGCCTTGGATTCCCTCTCTGATGAGGAAAATCACCCTACAATTTAATGTACTAAATTCCAACGTTAGTGGTGAGGCTGATTTCCCACCTCCAGTGTCAGGTAATTGACTCACTGCAGATGGAGTAGTCAACGCCTCCTTACCTGGTCAAGGGAGATTATTGTTCTCCGTGTCTATTTTTGCAACACTATTCCAAACTATACTCTTCAAGAATTCCTTCATCGAACTCCCTCTTACACTAGCTGCTCCATCTGAGCTTCGATATAATTTTTTAAGGCTATCTTTGATATTTCCCTTGCTATACACTATTAGTGTAATATACAGAAATACTTATGCTTACAATAAATAACGATCTTGTAGAATCATGTGCATCAATATATTCATGTCTCTCATATGTCATATATGGCACAACACATCATATCTTGTATATTTACAATTATTATTACTATACCTTTAAATGGCTTTGTGCTTTTACCTGACACACCATGAAGACTTCCAGGTCCGTTGCAAGCCGAATGCAATGTGGGTGCCCCATGCAAGGATTTAGGATAGAGTCATGGGAAATAAATGTAATAGAAAAGTATCACTACTCAAAGTGAATTGCCACCAACCTTCCATCTATTACCAATATGTTAACACGTGATTTTCATAAATATTACATGTTCACTTGGAAAAAATGGGTCGACTAAGCCTTCTTCTATTGATAAATAGCAAATCCTCCACATTTAACCTAATGCCATCTATATATATATATATATATATATATTAAAATGAAATCAAACAATAATTAATTAATCAATTGTTTCCCAATGACGATATGGATAGTCGACTACCCATGATATCTTTGCAGCTTTTATTTAATTCCCACAAATTAAATTTAGAATTTGTAATGGAAATTTTACTTCCCTAAATCTGGTTTTTCTTTGAATTTGCACTGAACTATTTCTCAGAAATTATGAATTAAAAGGACAATGGCGATTTTTTGGTCAAAGACCTTTGATTCCAAAGAAATTGAAAAATATGAATGGCTAAAAGCTAAGGTTTTCAAAAGCTTTGAAGAAGTAATGGACAAAGATCCAAATCAGCAGCAGTGCCCGAGAAAACGGCTTTGATACCATCAGTTCCATAAAGCTCTACGATTTGTATCCCAATCCACTATTTTATGTTTTCAGTAGTGAGTTAAATGAAATATTTCTGCTATGCTTTACAGAAAATAAACTTATCTTAAACTAATCTAGTACAAGTACAATAAATAATAATAGGAAATGATCCCAATGGAATGGTGCAAAGAGGGGAGAATAGTTGATTAACCATAATCGACACCGAACCTTAAGGGCATGCTTTATGGTTTGAGGAAAGGC
Source organism: Pseudotsuga menziesii (assembly GCA_001517045.1). Classification (NCBI taxonomy): domain Eukaryota; kingdom Viridiplantae; phylum Streptophyta; class Pinopsida; order Pinales; family Pinaceae; genus Pseudotsuga; species Pseudotsuga menziesii. Next base: position 26,783 of record LPNX010749434.1, on the reverse strand, counting down.
TAGGAATTCCAAGAGAAAACCACTTGTTATTTAAGCATAGGGTAAGTAAGTATATATATACGAGCTTGACAAATTCCATAAGCCACAACATTCACAAGCCACACATTCACCCCTATAAACACCAAGATAACCAGTAAAACAAAGGGTAGTTCACAACAAAGCATAGATCTCAAGGTTTACTTCTTATCCTAGCAGTCAGCACCTTGTTTTAGTGGGATCTTTCTCCTATCGTGTTTTTTAGTTATGTCGCAGTCTTCAGTCCCTTACATCTATAATATAAAAGTGCAACTTAGGAAGGTTAGATAAGGTACTTGCAAGGTACTTTTTAGAGGGGTCTTATCGTTGAGCCCTCTGCCAACGAAACCCTTGCAAAGGTAATTTTGTTACAAACAAAATACAAGCAAGGAGGAATTTTATATCCTTTTCCCCTAAAAAGGACACCATCCTCGGTGTTGGTAGCCTTTAAAAGTTTCTCTTTATCCTTTAACCATGTTTGATCCTATACTCTTCTTGCATATCCTTATTGTTCATTTCGTTTCATAACCTGCACTTTACCATGTGGGCTTCACTTTTTTACCAATATCCTATCACATTAGTTCATATTGTGGGTTTTAAAATTATAAAAAATTGAACCAATATATTGCAGGTCTTAGGGGGGATGAGGGGTTTAAGGTGGGGGTGGCTAGGGTGGTTTATAAGGATTGAGGTATAAAAGGGTTGGGGAGGAGGTTTTAAGTATTGGGAGGGGGTTTCAACAAAATATTTTGGTTCAATATCTATGGAAATTAAGGGTATTCTTTAATATCCCATGATCGCACGTGCTATGTGAGAGGTTCACTAAGTGAAGTCCCCATGCACTTTACCCAACACATGCAAGGTCTCTCTAAAATATCGTCATAACCTTACTTACTTTAATGTCTATAGAATGACGAATACATAAGAGTGTCACCCCTTATTACAATTCTTCAGGTGACAATTCTCACAGCTTGGCTTGCCCTTCATACCTTATTTTTTTTTTTTGTATGAATAAGATTCCATCAAGTGTTGTTTTTGGTCACCCAGCTCCAGCATAACATAGATTTGCATGTCTATCAATATCAACATTCACAACAATGTAAAACTCAAAATCTAACCATATTAAATTTCATAATTCATAATGGTTTCAATAGACACAACTATTCTTTTTATCGATAGGTAAGCATATCACCTCATAGGAGCGAATCTACTTGTAGTGCATATACTTCTTCTGAGTTTTATTCCTTACAAGCATCTTTTTCATCTCTTCAGATGTCCTCCATCCAAGAAAGCACTCCAAGTGCTAAAAGTACCTGAGTACTGCTTGAAGCTTCCCAACACAAGGACGATACCCTTTTCTAGGAGTATCTCCTACCAATGCTATTCAGGGTGCTTCACCAAGCTCAAGCACTTCCTTTCTCACACACCATAATACCTAGAGTTTCTTCATGAATCCCCCCCTCCCCTGCTCTTGTAACCATCCTCTTATGGAATGAATGTGTGCGGAAATAAGTCTAACTAGACATCTTACACCTAGGCGTCCCCGTAGGATGCATTCCGGTGCCTAACTGGCAGACAAGAAATCATGTACCTCCTGCACAAACATCTACCACGTGTACATTATGCTTTTTACTTTCTCATAAATCCCACTTTTATGTTCCAACTATCTCTCATTTTGCTTGATGGTTTGTAGTCATGATACCATGGTCCTCATCATGGATCTCAGTATTATTGCCTTTTATCAAGTCTCGGTACTTGGAACTTTTCTACAAGCAGTAGATCACAATAATTATCATGGTAAAATTCCAGAATTCAAGAATGTTGATTTTCTTCAAGACTTGCCACCATAATGATTTGCATATCTCATAGCTCTAGACATGTGCAAACTTGTTACAATAAGCAAAGCATGTGCGAGACGTAGTTACCCCTTGATAACATTCATCTTGATGCACAAGGATATGTACTATGCATAACAACTTAGAAAATCCTTAATCAAGGTTTAAGAGCATACTAGTTACCTTATCCCGAGTTAATCATCTTATCCTACCAAATGCTAAATGATCACTATTCGGCTTCTTTGATTCAACAACAAAAAACATTCCAGATGTCCATGTTTCCCAAAATTCATTATGATCTGATATTCAAAGTTGTTAGCATAAAGAACAAATTCTTTCTAGCATAAATCGAGTTATTGAAAAGATTTTCTTTTGTAAAAGAGGACTAACTTACCACTAAGTCTTTCTACTCTAGTTATTCATCTCCAAGTTTTCTAATTCATTAGGTTACTTATAATCCCATGCCCTCTCTCCTCTACAAAAGGGCTTGCTAGAGGAAGCACCCCCCCCCCCTTTTTTAAACATACAATTTAATTTGGACATAAAAATATTTTGCAGTCATACATTTATCAATTCTAACTTTAGAATGCATACAATGTATTCTTCTATCAAACATTTCAAAGGTTTTTTCTCAAGGAAACCCTAAATTACCAAGGTCCTTATTTGACATGAATATTGGTAGTATTTTTCCTAATAAACTTTAAAACGACACTTCAATTGGCTCATAAATCATGTTAACCAATTTTCGATGTTAATTAGTATCTCTTGTAATTACTTATTGTAGTGTTATCATAACATGTATTACAACATCCGATATGTAGATATCATTCCCGTATAATATGAAACTCAAACTTCTATCAAGGGACACCATATCTAACTACCTCCGAAATACCAAGGATAGGTTATATGATCAATGAGAAATCATTGTCCTTTCCACAAATCCAATGGGGTTTTTTGAACAAAACATTTTGGCCTTTCCTTGTATTTGTTTTTTATTGTTATTTAAACTCATCTCCCCAAGAAGGTATGCATATACAATTTAATAGTCCATAACACTTCATTGTAAGAGACCTACATATGTACATATTGCACTTCCTAAGACCTTATTTCACTAATGTGGACAATATTTGAGCCATATTCAACAAAAATGGAAGGGTACTTATCTCATTTATTATGACTCATCGTCCATTGAGTTGTGCATACTCGTCATTCACCCGCAAATTTCATGAAGAGCTTCGGACCATCAATTACCTTTTTTGAAAGAAATTTCATGGTTAGTACAGCCATAGAGAAGACTAGTAGAACTTGTTGCAATTTGTATTGGCATATGCAACTCCATAAAAGTGTCAAAACACGGCTCAAGCGACCAAACTAAATTTACTTTTTTTTATGTCAAACAACCCAATCCTTATTTCAAAAGCTATACCTCCTGATTTGTGTTTTGCCCATAAAGGCCCAAGTGTTGCAACTTGTGCTCTGATACCATTTGTAATAGACCCCTTATACCTCAATGCAATTATGTGTGAAATAATGGGGTAAAATTTTTCTTTCTTTTAATTAACAACCATTGCAGCTAGTTTCCAAGTTTTGTTATTAATAGATTTCATCATGACATCCCAAAGTGTTAATGTAATGAGAAAAAATAAACATTCACATCTTTAAACATAATAATCACATGAATAAGAGAGCAAGAAGAGAGACTCTAGTATACGTGGTTCACCCCAACCTTGGGGCTATGTCCACCAAACATTTTGAATCTTTTGATTAACTATCCCCACAAAGGGGTACAGATTTGCGGCGTATCCACTGCATTTCATTTTCTTTGCCTCCAATATTTCCTAGAGGAAGTCTTGTAGTCTAATAAACAATTACAAATCCTATAAACCCACGATGAGCTCATGACTCAACGCAATGATATAGTGTTGACGAAACAAACAGCACTAGGTCGATCATGACAACAAGAGCTCATGGCTCAGCTCTATACAAGAGTTATCTCATCATGGATATACATACATTATATTTATAGCAATTATTAAAACTTAGACATTAGATCTGCCACTTGAAACCATCAATGCAGGGGATGTAACATACATAGCAATGGATCTACAATTCGATCATTAGTGCAAGGATTAAAGTCTCAGATCCATCATGATTTCAACACACAGAGCATGCAATCCCAAACCATACCATTTCCATACACACTGAATCGAAACTCAGATCTATGTAACGCAAAGAACAGACTCTCATATCCTACAATATCAACACAATTGTAGAGTATGGATTGAGATCTCTCTGATGTAAAACAATATCAAGGAAACCCAACAATCACATATCTGATCAAATGAAAATCCCAATAACCATATATATATTCAAACTCAAACCCATTAATCATATATATATGTATATATATAAAAGCATACTAATGCAAGTAAGTAAAGATGGATCCAATCAGGTGTATCGATTCCTAGATCCAAAACGCATAAAGGATAGACCTAAACTTATTAATAATTTAGATCCCAAAGCATTAGCAAGTCCAGCTCAATCACAGGTATATGATACCTAAACAATCGCAGGAAAACCAACACGTCTTCCTTCTCTTAGCAAAACGCAAGCAATAATAAATCAACTAATTTCATGTTACAAAGCTTCATATTTAAGATATGCAGCTCAGACCTCCAATGAAGCAAGTTGTTTACAAAGTGTGCAACAATAATCACAACTCCTATGTGCATACATAAAACAAACAGAGTTTTAGTATATAATTCCAAATCCATCACCAAATGTGGGCATAATCTCTGCAATTAAAGTCACAGGCACCCCCAAATGCCTCCCTCATGCACAAATCGATCCCAAGCAAGCAAATGAATCCCAAATGCAGATAGAGGGAAAACCCATGCATAGGTGTGGTCTTAAGCCAAATAGATCGCATATCAAGGAAACTATTGGCAGCAAAAGGTAGCATGGAAGATCTAAAGAAAAACCAGCATATTATTATCGATTTATAACATAACTAAATGATAAGAATGAACAATGTAGGTTACATTTCTATAAAAAAACGACAAATGCTAGTAGCGTATATTCCACATACATTGATTTTTGGCGTATTTTTCTAGACTCAACAATAAGTATCAACCATGAATGTTCTAGTTCTACAAAAATCTCAACGCTAAACCCTAGCAGCACATATTCTACTTAAGGAAATTCTTTGAGATCTATTAAATAACTCAAACATTATACACCAGCAATGTTTTCCCATTCATAAGGTAATTAATTTGCAACGATTCCTTTCAAATATGTACAAGAAGTTAGTCGATATACCATAGCATTCCTTTTTACCTGCTCTGGGCTATATGATATTCCATTATCAGTGATTCTGGATCTAATAAGGAGTTCAATAAATAAACATGAGCAATGATTCACCAGATCCGATCATATAAATATTAAACAACCTTCCAGTATCAATATTTTCTTTTGAGATCAAATAAAAATTCAAAGGACCAATACGAGAAGTATTTTACTAGATCTGATTTATGTGAAAATCCCTTTAGCGGCGACCCTCCAATGGCCATGCTTCTCCATTGCAGGGATTCTGATATCTCACCCTTTCTCCATTGCAACGATTCTCATATCGCAACCTTTCTCCAATGTTGTAATTCTCATATCATAGCCTTCATCCAATGCAGCGATTCTGATATTGCAGCCTTTCTCCAATAGCAATATTCCTTCAATCTGACGTTTCTGTTCATGCCCCCTCCCAAGTAAAACTACCTAAGCTACATTTTGAATCTCACGCCCTTTCAAACTCCACTCCAATCTCTCCTGGTTGGAAAAAAACTCCCCCCTCCGTGTGGCCTACAAAGAGTAAAATAAATAACCAACCAACGTATCTAATTTCCCCTTTGTTGAGCAGAGAATCCCACAATTACTGCACTAATTATGTCATGGATTCCCTCTTCGATGAGGAAATTCCAACGTTAGTGGTGAGGCTAATTTCCCACCTTCGGTGTTAGATAATTGGCTCGCGGTAGATGGAGCACTCAACCCCTCCTTACTTGGTCATGGAAGCTTATTGTTCTATGTGTCTATTTCTACAAGACTGTTCCGAACTATACTCTTCAAGAATTCCTTCATCAAACTCCCTCTTACACTACCTGCTCCATCTGAGCTTCGATATAATTTTTTAAGACTATCTTTGATATTTCCCTTGTTATACACTGTTAGTGTAATATACAGAAATACTTATGCTTATAATAAATAATGATCATGTAGAATCGTGTGCATCAAGATAGTCATGTCTGTCATATGTCATATATGGCACAACACACCATATCTTGTATATTTACAATGATTATTACTATACCTTTAAATGGCTTTGTGCTTTTACCTGACACGCCATGAAGACTGCCAGGTCCCTTGCAAGATGAATGCAATTTGGGTGCCCCATGCAAGGATTTAGGATAGAGTCATGGGAAATAAATGCAATAGAAAAGTAGCACTACTCAAACTGAATTTCCACCAGCCTTCCATCTATTACCAATATGTTGATGTGAGATTTTCTTAAATATCACATGTTCACTTGGAGAAAATGGGTCGACTAAGCCTTCTTTTGTTGAGAAATAACAAACCCTCCAGATTTAGCCTAATGTCATGTACATATATATATTAAAATGAAATCAAACAATAATTAATTAATCAATTGTTTCCCAATGACGATATGGATAGTCGACTACCCATGATATCTTTGAAGCTTCGATTTAATTCCCACAAATTAAATTTATAATTTGTAATGGAAATTTTACTTCCCTAAATCTGTTTTTTCTTCGAATTTGCACTGAACTATTTCTCAGAAATTATGAATTAAAAGGCCAAAGGCGAGTTTCTTGTCAAAAACCTTTGATTCCAAAGAAACTGAAAAATATGAATGGCTAAAAGCTGAGGTTTTCAAAATCTTTGAAGAAGTAATAGCCAAAGATCTGAATCAGTAGCAGTTCTTGAGAAAATGGCTTTGATACCATCACTTCCATAAAGCTTTACTAGTTGTATCCCAATCCACTATTTTATGTTTTTAGTAGTGAGTTAAATGAAATACTTCTGCTACGCTTTGCAGAAAAGAAACGTATCTTAAACTAATCCAGCACGAGTAAAATAAATAATAATAGGAAATGAGCCCAATGGAATGGTGCAAAGAGGGGAGAATAGTTCATTAACCACAATCAACACTGAACCTCAAGGGCATGCTTTAGGTTTGAGGAAAGGCTACGAATTCCAAGATAAAACCACTTGTTATTTAAGCATAGGGTAAGCAAGTATATATATATATATGAGCATGACAAATTCCATAAGCCAAAATATTCACAAGCCACACACTCACCCCTATAAACACCAAGACAACTAGTAAATGAAAGAGTAGTTCACAACAAAGCATAGATCTCAAGGTTTACTTTTTATCCTAATGGTCAGCACCTTGCCCTAGTGGGATCTTTCTCCTATCATGTTTTTCAGTTATGTCGCAGTTTTCAGTCCCTTACGTCTAGAATATAAAAGTGCAACTTAGGAAGGTTAGATAAGGTACTTGCAAGGTTCTTTTTAGAGGGGCCTTGTCCTTGAGCTCTCTGCCAACAAAACCCTTGCAAAGGTAATTTCCTTACAAATTAAATACAAGAAAGGAGTAATGTTACAAGTGTGAGTTCCATAAAATCCCATCGCATAACACTGATGAATGGCGCTCAAAGCATTCATTAGAAGCTGAGATCAAATCTTCATAATCATATCTCGATTCTGATTCAAAACCCAATGTCACCATCATGAATCAGGGTAAGTAGATCATTGATGCAAAACCCACTGTCACTGTTTCTAACACAGAGATTTAACCACCAGATCTTGAAGACTCAGAGGTAAAGGAGTGCCTCTTCCACTCACATATGTGAGTAAAGGGAATCCCACTACATTTTGTTGTTGACAATGATAGCAAAAAGAACCTAATCTAAGCAAAAGTCATCAAGATATTGGATATTTCGACAACACCACACCCGCAACCCTACAATATCGGTTGACTAATCCAAGGAAAAGCTATCTGCATTACTCAATAATGCCTCCTACTATATGGCATCAAGCCTTTCAAAGATGAGGTACTGTGTGATGTTTCCCCACTTGAAGTTTGTGATGTTCTTTTAGGACAACAATATGTATGGAAGCATCATTCCTTGGCATGTTTTTATGGGTACCATTCTCTTCCAATGCTTGAAAACCATTTTTTAACTAGATATGTTTTGTTGATCTGCCATGCAAGCTATATTTTCCTCTACCTTTTATTATTTCCAACTTTAATAAATCCCTCTGATAGTTGTTTCTATTACATTTTTCTTAGTGCAAGGATTTTTTACGGGGTAGTACCTAAATGGTTACCCATTCTCATGGAACTTTCAAATCATAAATAGGATGTGCTCGTATTTGATTGTTTAGATGCATTTTGAGTTTTAATATCTTAGTCATATTGATTCTACCATGCCCTCAAAATATTGATATAAATGCATATCCTTGAATAGGGGGTGTAGAAACCTTTCTCAAGAGTACATTTTTTATTTCAACAAAGGTTCCCAAGGTGTTTCCTATTGTTCCAATAACTTGTTTGTTAGAGTATTCATGAGGCAAACGGCAGATTTTGATCCAAATTGGAGCGACTAAAAACTCATATTTTTAGGAACTAATGTTTTTGGTCCAAAATCAAAGGTGAATCCCTAGTTATTTAAAAGGGCATGGAAAATTTTTGAAGAATATTTCTCAATCCTCCATGCTGGTGAATATAACCATGAAAAATCCTTTGGTCCCTATCTCCCTCCTTGAAATGATGTCTTTGTAAGAGGGAGATCATCTACACCCGCCATTGGTTCTATAGAAACTACTTATTATAGGAAAACAAAGTTGTAGAGAGATCAAATGCTATCTTAAATCCAATATTCACTAAAAAGGTTTTGCATTATTATAACGTATTATTTTATCATAAATATAAAAGAAAATGTTTTAAAATATTCTAGCCTATTATTTTTTATTATAAAATATGTATACGAAAAAAATAGATAATAAATAATATTTAATTAAAATTAAAAAAAAATCAAAATACACTTATTACGTCGATAGGCATTTTTATTTGGTGGACTACGACAAATGCTTTTTCATCTATGGATGAGGATGAGATCAATATACTATTGAGATTGATTTTAGGGAATTCTTTCAAAATGAATATTAAAACTAATTGGTAGTTGATGAATGGATAACTGGTAAGACAACTCATGGAAGATAACTACAAGCATGTGAGATAAGAATAAGAAAATAAATAAATAAATTAACATATAGTTGATAAGATAAATGGATAACAAGAAGAATGTAGGTGATAACATGTATAGGCATAAACACCTTAAAGTTGAACCAGTCTAACTAGAGGAATATGGGGAATAAAAAAACTATGTGGATGTGCTATCTCTCAACCATCTGATCCCTATCTACATGATCCATCTAAAAACTATGTGGATGTGCTAGTTTCTACCATTTCTATCTCCAAGAAATATTATTTTAACTTACCCATGTGAAAAAATAGTTGGTTATATTTTTTTCTTTTAACTTACAACTATCTTCCTTCTCATAGCTATCTCTCAACCATTTGATCCCTATCTACATGATCCATCTAAAAACTATGTGGATGTGCTAGTTTCTACCATTTCTATCTACAAGAAATATTATTTTAACTTACCCATGTGAATAAATAGTTGGTTAGATTTTTTTCTTTTAACTTACACAATATACACGTAAAAACTTTAATTGATTGAAATTCAAGCAATGTTAACCAATCCTAAATTATTATTAAAATTTAAAAAGTTTATCCTCCAATTAAATACTAATGGGAGAAGGAAAAGATGTTAAAAGTCAAAGATTAGATTTTGGATATTATGATTATGTTGTAGTATGCAATATTAGCATATATATATATATATATATATATATATATATATATATATATATATATTTTTATGTTATAAGGGATTTGTCAAAGGTAGCTAATGTCAAAATACCATATAAATTGTTAATTTTAATATGAATTTGTTCAATGGAAGATGATTTATTGGTAAAATTTAATATTAAATGTTAATTTTAACTATGAGAATTTCAATTAATTGTCAAGTGCCATGTGAAGAATTCTTAATAGCTTGAGAAAGTCAACGGTCAAAAGTTTGCAGTTTTCAGTGACATCAAGGATGATTTACATTTTTCAATTGTGTTGATGCATATGTCATCCCTTAAACCATGATGAAAACATGCATAAAGAAACTTGCTTAGTACTAGCAAACATGTGTAAGGACCAATTTGTCGTGCTCCTTGGTGAGAGATTCCATGAACTTTGCCAAAGAAGGAATCTTTTAATTTTGAATTGATAGCTTGGTTGCATGAAAAGTTCAAAAAAAAACTGAGAAGTATCGACCCAAATTCAAAATTATGGAAAAAAAACAAACATTCTTCCTTCTCAATTCGACACTGCTTGACTTGAAGTGCCAAGGATTTGAACTTTGTGAAGAAGTCAAATATGGAGTCAAAATTGTTGGGGATCTGTGAAATCAATCCATTTTCAAGTTGATGGCCTCCATTTTATTTGTCTTCCCAAACAATGATTCGAATTTGGTTCAATATTTGTTTGGAGTTGTCAAAACAAAAGCTCTTTAGAGGTGATGAGACAAAGAATATCATACACTTCATCCATCCTATTGCACCATTTGTCCTTCTCTACTACTATGATTAGGCTCATTTTTAGTTCCCACAACGACTCTATAAAGTCTTTTGCTTCTCAATAGTATCACCATCTCTGCTTTCGAATCAAAATAATTAAATGGACAAAGGATAATTTGTTTGGATTGCTCCATACTCAACTGTTGCGCTACTATGATACTTGAACCTGTAACCTGTAATTGAAAAAACACTTGAGTAGAATTTTTTATCAGCACACTCAATCTCTATTTTGACATTGAGAAAATTGAGGCGTGCGCCACCCTTGAGACAACTAAGGGGCTAAACCCAATGACTAGAGGCAAATACCTCATGACTTATGTGGTTGCTCCACTAGTTTAGGTGCATCAATGGACGTATCTGAGAGGGAATGGATAACTTGCTGGCATCTATTGCTCTAATACAATGTGAAAATTCTATCACATGATGATCTCAAAGAAAAACCAAACCTCACAATGTTTAATAAGATCTTTAGGAAAAAATGAGAAGAAAACTGTGTGCAATGCACCTCTAAAACAAAACTCACAATGGAAAAACTTTACATGTCACTCATCCACAAGACGTGGGAAATAAAATAATGTTTCATCCAAGAGAATTTGATAGCCTCTAATGGAATTCAAATTCCACTAAAGAGATAGGCTTAGATTGCATTAGATTCATCTCCAAATGAGAATTAGAGACCAATCATGATGGGAGCCGGTAAACTGAAGGTGGTTTGAGCATGACCTATATAGTAGGGAGTGAAAATAGTGAGAGGGAGGCACATGAGTTAATTGAGACACTTACACAATGAATCTTGCGATCAGTAAAAAACAAGAAATTTAGGAAATTGAATGACCTTTCCAAATATATATTTTTTTCTATTGAAAACGTTGTTAACTATCTAAAGTTAGATAAATTTTAACAGGCACTTTTTACTTTTTGGACAAATTATAAGGTATATGTTTTTGTGGGTGCAGCATCTGAGTGTCTAAATGATGGAATAAACTTACAAAAACCGGTATACGTATAGAGGACATATAGGACTAGTGCACAACTATTTTTCCAATAATAAAAATAATTTTTTTAATTTTTTTTTTAATTATCTAAGAGATCAAACCTCGAAAACGGTACGTCAATTGTGGGCGCAGCATTTGAATGTCTTAATGCAATTATTTGGAAATGGTTTTTTTATAGCATGTAGAGGTTGGTGTTCTTTAGTGCACCATACAATTTTTTTTAAATGGTTGAGAAACGAAAGAGATATGGACGAAACACTACTAGTGTGTTTTTTGAGTCGAGGAGTGATGACAGAAGATAAATAAGAAAAAAAATAGAAAAAATTATGTATTCTTGTTAAAAATTTACATATTTAGAATCTGCAAAAAAAACCATATCTATTTCTAAAATATCATAAAAAATGGAGGTGTGCAGCATAATCAGACGAACCGCTAAACATGAGCATATTGAAAATATGGATATAATGTTGAATTTTCCATGGTTTATCATACTCCAAGGCACAGGCATGTTGAATCCGAAGCAAAGTACAAAGCAGACACATAGGCATAGGAATTCCATGAAAGCATGGGTGGAGGCTCGGCCTTATCATTTGGAGGGAATAAATTTTTGAATTTAAACAATATGTGAGCGCGATTTAACAAAAAAAAATGCGTGCACGTTGTATAGAACCAAAACGCGAGCGCGTTATGTGCATATAAAACACGTGCGCGTTATGTAAAACCAAAAATAGCGTTCATCGTCATTTTCATCTTCTTCATCATCTTCAACTTCATCATCATCATCATCATCATTAACATGATCATCATCTTCAACTTCATGATCATCAACATCATGAACATCATCATCACCATCGTCATCATCATCATCATCATCATCATCATCATCATTAACATGATCATCATCTTCAACTTCATGATCATCAACATCATGAACATCATCATCACCATCAACATCATGAACATCATCATCACCATCGCCGTCATCAACATCATCACCATCATCATCTTCCTCATCATCTTCATCATCATCATCAACATGATCATCATCTTCATTACCTTCATATTCATCTTCATCATCATCATCATCATCACCTTCCTCATCATCATCATCATCATCATCATCACCATCGCCATCATCATTATCCTCATCATCATTATCATTATCCTCATCCTCATCGTCATCATCAGCTTCATCATCACCATCATCATCATCATCATCATCATCAGCATGATCATCATCATCACCATCAACATCATGAACATCATCATCACCATCGTCGTCATCATCATCATGAACATCGTCGTCATCACCATTGTTGTCATCATCATCATCATCATCCTCGTCATCATCATCACCTTCCTCATCATCAACATCACCATCACCATCATTAAAATCATCAACATCGCCATGATCATCATTATGATCATCTTCATCATGTCCATCTTCATCATCATCATCTTCACCATCATCACCTTCATCATCACCATCATCATCATCATCACCATCACCATCGTCGTCATCATCATCATCACCATTGCCATCATTTCCATCACCATCATCATCAACAACAACATTATCACCATCGTCATCATTGTCATCATCATCACCATCATCATCACCTTCATCATCCTTATAATAATCATCACCATGAACATCATGAACATCATCATCATCATCCTCATCATCATCATCATCATCATCATCATCAACATCATCTTCATCATCATCATCATCATCACCATCGTCATCACCATCATCTTCATCATCATCATCACCATTGCCATCATTGCCATCATCATCATCATCATCATCATCACCATCAACATCATGAACATCGTCATCATCATCCTCATCATCATCGCCAACATCATGAACATCATCATCATCATCATCATCATCAAAATCATCATCATTCATCATCATCATCCTCATAATCATCATCACCATCAACATAATGAACATCATCATCATCATCCTCATCATCATCACCTTCATCATCATCATCATCGTCATCCTCATCCTCATCATCTCCAACAACATCATGAACATCCTCATCCTCATCCTCATCATCATCATCACCGTCAACATCATGAACATCATCATCCTCCTCCTCCTCATCATCATCACCTTCATCATCATCATTATCATCATCATCATCAACATGATCATCATCATCACCATCATCATCGCCATCATCTTCAACTTCATCATCATCATCATCATCAACATGATCATCATCATCACCATCATCATCGCCATCATCTTCAACTTCATCATCATCATCATCATCAACATGATCATCATCATCACCATCAACATCACAATCAATCGTCATCAACATCATCATCATCATCACCTTCCTCATCATCTTCATCATCAACACCATTGTCATCATCATCATCATCATCATCATCATCAACAACATGATCATCATCATCATTATCTTCATATTCATCTTCATCATCATCATCATCATCACCATGATCATTGATCATCGATCATCATCATCAACATCGCCATGTTCATCATCATCATCCTTATCATAATCATCACCATCATCATCATCCTTATCATAATCATCACCATCAACATCATCATCATCATCATCATCACCATCATCTTCATCATCATCACCATCAGCATCATGAACATCATCATCATTCATCATCATCATCATCATCGTCACCTT